>PVHP010007519.1:0-56656 GCA_004024765.1 Zapus hudsonius
TAGCAATGCCCATTCCTATGGCTCAAGTGGTCAGACCTACTCTGGGTTACAGTATCAGGCACATGTATCCAAGACAGACAGCTGAAGGATTGTAGCAGCAAGTCTCCTTGAGGACTGAAAAGGTGTTTACTTCTTCAAGAGTGCAGATATCAACTCTAGACAAGAAGGATCACAGATAATCAGGGAAACGTGTCATAACCAAAGGAACAAAGTCAAACAATCACCCAGGATCTTAAAACTGAAGTAGCCAAACTTTTCAAGTAATCAATTCAACAAATCTTGGTTAGCAACAAGAGAACAACTTTAAAAACTAAATAAAATCAAGAAAGTAGCACATGATATTTCACAAAAGGATGTAAACACAAAATAACCAAGTAGAAATTTTGAAGATAAAGCAACTGAACAAGAGAATTTCATAGAAAGCATCAACAGAAGACTCAATCAAGTGCAAGAAAGAATCAGTGAACTTGAAGACAGGTCATTTGAAATTCCTCAGAGGCAAGCAAGCAAGCAAGCAAGCAAGCAAGCAAGCAAGCAAGGAAGAAAGAAAGAAAGAAAGAAAGAAAGAAAGAAAGAAAGAAAGAAAGAAAGAAAGAAAGAAAGAAAGAAAGAAAGAAAGAGAAAGAAAGGAAGGAAGGAAGAAAGAAAGAGAAAGGAAGGAAGGAAGGAAGGGGGAGGGAAGGAGGAAAGAAGGAAGGCAGAAAAAAGAAAGAAAGAAAGAAAGATAGATGGAGGGATGAAGGAAGGAAGGCAGAAAGGAAAAAAAGAAAGAAAGAAGAAAAGAAGGAAGGAAGGAAGGATAAGAACAATCAAGAAAGGCTTTGGTACTTAGAGGATACCATCAGTGAACCAATGAATATACTTTGTGAGCTTAAGAAAATGCAGAAAAAGAAACTGACATAAAACACATTTAAAGGAATGATAACAGAAAACTGGGAGGAGAATACAAATTTATGTTCATAAATAATTAAAACAGGTTGGAGAGATGGCTCAGCAGTTAAAGTGCTTGCCTGTAAAGCAAAAGCACCTGTACCCAATGTAAAGCCAGATGCACAAAGGGGCACATGCATCTGGAGTTTGTTTGCACTGGCTAGAGGCCCTGCTGTGCCCAGACTTATTCTCTCTCTCCCTCTTTCTCTCTCTCCTTACAAAGAAATAAATAAAAATATTTTTTAGAAAAGAATTAAAGAGATTAAGCAAAAGAGATTTTCACTGAGAGATACAGTAGCCAAACTCTCATAAGTCAAAGAAGATCTGAAAGCAAAGAGAAACTGACCCACAAGAGGAGAGGATGAAGCAGGCAGGCAAACATAGGGAAAGAGCAAACTGGGAGCCACTGAGCTTGGACAGTAAACACTCCCCTGCCCCAAGAGCACACCTAGCAACCTGTTACCAACCTAGGACCTCTACCTGCCTCCAGCTCCATAGATACCTGCTTTGAGTCATAGTATTAGCCACTCCCCTTAGTGATGCCCTGCTGATGCATCTTTTCTACTCAAGCATGTTTCAGGATATATCAGGAATTGGGAGACCGGGGGCCATTCAGCCTGGACTGGTTTGGGGTACAGTAAAGCAAACTTTGACCTCTGAGTAAATGTTCAAGGAAGATTCTTTTTTTAAAAAAAAAACTTGTTTATTGTTAATTATTTGATACACTGTATGAGAAAATCTTGTGCTGGTGCCCCCATTTCAATCCTCCCTGTCCCCAACCTGCTGGGGGCCCTACTCAGTGGGATTGCTGGAGCAAACCATGGGGTTGGGGTTCAAGGAAGATTCTTTATTTACCATCTTACATCACTGGATCATTGGTATACATGTGATGACCATCAGATGTGTCACAGGAAGTGACAGTACAGGACAATTTGCATAACACTTAAGGTTGTGTTCTAAGGTGAGAGAGACATGAAGGGATATTTGTGTAACAGACATCTATGAAGCAAACCAAATTTTCATTTGCTAAATTCATTGTTCTTTCTGTCTAGTTGGATCAGAACAAAACAAAAAAAACCTGCTATCCTCACCTTTATGCTGAGTTGGTCTCCAATTTGTTTTTTTTTTCCTTTCTAATGTCTCCCACTGTATTGTGTAACTTTCTATTGCCACCAATATTTTTTACTTAAAGTAGGATTACTGCCCAACTCCGACATAAACAATACTCCAGTCCCCAAAGTCGATGAATGTAATTTATTTAGTCATGCGTGTATTTTCTATACTAAGTGTTTGCCAATTGGGATGATTATGGTTCATGTGCAAGTGGACTGATCCAAGTGAAAATTAGTCTACAAGGTCTTGAAAGTGAAGTGCGTGGTTAGGCAGAAGAGCATGTTAAGGGGCTGTTTTTTTGAGAGAATAAAGTTTAGCAGTCAATAGTTTTGATTTAACTGCATTAAATGAAGCAGAAGACTTGAATTATCTGCTATAGATATAACCCATCAAATGCCTTTGTGGCTCTGCTTTGGGAGGCTATTATTTCCAAAATATTTACTATCATGTTTTGAGAAATAGAGAGCCCTCATAGAGTAAGTAAGCTACTATCTTTCGTGCAAAGCAAAGCTCTTTACCCTGTGTGTGCTCTTTCTTGTTCTTCAGGGGCAGATCCTCTGAAAACTTATTTTTTCTTTGCTGGTTACATCCTCATTGGGTTCCAGAACAGGGAACACTAAGAGGACAATGGGAGGTTGCCAGGGACAGGACAGACATCCCTCAGTCTGTTTGCTTCACGTCTGCTGAAGTTACTCTGGACATCACCTGCTCCTGCTTCTTCGTTCTGTGTAGCAGTTCCTCTCCGTGGCAGGAAGGGAAAGGAACTGGCAGCTCTCCCCAACTTTCTCAGAGCCAGCATTAGAGATAGAATCAGCAGGCTAGCTCTGCCTCCTCAGAGGGCTTTCCCAAGCTCTTGGTCTCTCTCCTCTAAGCTTCTAAATTTTAATAACCACACCCTTCATCCTTTGTGTCCTGAGAGCTAAGGGTGGTAGATACTTTTTGTAGATGACAAGCATGACAATTTTGAGTTCATTTATCCTCTAGGTTACCTAGTGAGTGACTTTCTGCCAATGTGCAAATTCTTGATGTTAACTTTTATTGTTCAAAGAACTGGTATATGAGTCACAAGTTAATCAACAAAGCAGACCTGTCAGGTCTATCATCTATCTATCCATCTATCTATCTATCTATCTATCTATCTATCTATCTATCTATCTATCTATCTATATTCATTTTTACATCTATATATCATCTTACTTTAAACCAGTGTATATTATCTATGTATATTATCAATGTAATATATCTATGTATCTATATATGCACATATATAAATATTTATATGCATCATCTATATGCATATTGCCCATCATCTATTTGGAGATTGGTTTCGGACCCCCAAATCATCATGAATAAAAAAGGCCCATGAAGACTCAAGTCTGTTATATATATATGTATATATATAATAGTTATTTGCATAGTAAAGATACATTTTTTCTCTTTGGCCTGTGGTTGGTTGAATCTTCATAGATGGAGAGCTAACTGCATATATGAATTGGCATTGGAAGAGTGCGGTAGGCTTGTCTGCAATGCATTAAGTAGACCATAAAGAAAGATAGACTGGAATTTTGGAGCAGAGGAACCAGCTGTTTTCCTAGGTGAAATTTCTTCATCAAGAAAGCCTAACTTAAAAAAATAAAAGAAAGCCTAGCTGGCCTCTGAAAGTCTCATTAAGTCAGGCCCACCCAATTTATCTACAATTATTTCTTGTTCTTAAAGCCAACTGATTATGGACTTTAATTTTATCTACAAAATAGCAGGGACTGTAGCCTAGTCCCATTGGCACAGCCCCTAACTTCCACATGTGTGTGATTTCCACCTCCTTACCTGCCTCAGACTTGAACAGACCCTGACCTATAGGTAGATTGCTATACTTTTCTGGATGTATGAATGACAGGGAAAAGAATGACTGAAAAATTTTTCCTGCTGACCCCTCCTGAGAGATTACAAAATTATATCATGTGTGGGTCTCATGGATGCCCAGCTTTTTGCTTGTGCATATTCCAAACAGTAACCCAAATTTAGGAAACCTGCTTTTATCTTGCTTTTTAACTTCTTATATTGTATCTTTGTCAATAAATTATAAGAAATACAAATTATTAAACCACAAATATGCATTTTGTTAATAGTGCATTAAATTAATTCTTGATTGATAAAACGTTGTCCAACCCGAACTGAGTTAATATTTATCTTTCTGAGTATTTATGTCAGTCACTAGCAAATGAAACGGCTATAAGGTTTTATATCTTTTTCTGCTATGTTCAATTATTACTTTGGTCTGAGCCATACCGTGACTTTTCTGACTATAAGCTATCTTTCCTATTTATCCCTGATGTTATTGGAGTGCTCAAATGAAATAATGTTGAAAAGAGGTTCTGTGCATACTGTGAGACAGTCTCCACTTTGGGGACATTAACTACGTTTTCTAAAAGAGCAGCACACAGCAGCTTTGGTTTTCTACTCTAATATGCTAACTCATTTTTCTATTTCATTTAGAAAAGCTTTATTGGATCTCTGGATTTATTTGTTGAACTTACAATTCCAACAAAAATCATTTAAGAAATGGTCTCCTTTGGAAGGCAGTTATGAAGAGATTTATGACTTAGATTGTCTAGATTGATTTTAGAACCATAGTCACGACCTGGAGGGATTGTTTAGTTTTTGCTAGGAGCTTGGTGTTCCTAAACTAACTTTAATAGAGCCTGTGAGCCAAAATTAGACCCAAAAGGCCAAAGAGGGATGTAACCTTCACTCCATCCCACCTTTTGCTAATGCTCTGAAAAGAAGTGGAGTTGGATCCTGGTTTTATAACATCTGGTCCTCATGCTGACAAGACTGTGGTCTCTGGGCTACAGACTTGAGGATAATTTCCTGCCTGCTGAGAACACAGTGTCAGGGAATGTGGAATATGAGTTTATTTAATATGTCCTTCTGGACAGAAGATTCCATTCTGTGCTGGGGTATGTTTCTGAAATGCCCAACTCAGTTGGCATGAAAATACTATGGAGAAGACAGAATCTGGTCCTTGATTGCAGCCACTTAGGCATACATTTCCACAAATGGATACTGGAATGAGGAATGAAGGCTCTGATAGATTTGATATGCATAAATATTATTTTAAAAGGATGCCATAACAAAGTGCCACAGATACTGTGGCTGAAATAAGAAATATGTTTTCTTACAATTCTAAAATCTAAAAAGTTCGAGACCAAGGCCTCTCTCCTTGGTTTTCAAATGGCCACCTTCTGGCTGTAAATTTACAAGAATTACTGCTATCTCTGAGGGTCCTTATAAGGACATCAGAGGGATGAATTCATTTTAGCTTAATTACCTCCCTAAAGGGCTTATCTCCACATAGACATAAGTGTTAAGTGTTAAGACATAAACCTAGCTGTGATGGGGAGAAATTCAGTCCATAATAGCATGCAAATAGCTTAGCACTAGGTACTGTGACATGAGGTTTTCATTAAGTTTGAAAGATAATTTATCATTGTAAGATATTATTTCTCTCACTGTGTGTACAAGAAATTTGTGCAGCATGAAATGAAGGTTGATGGGGTAGTTAAAAGTGGGTTGGATCAAGAATTTGTAGATGAAGGGCTGAGGAGATAGGTCAGTGGTTAAAAGTGCTTGCTAGGGGCTAGAGAGATTGCTCAGCAGTTCGAGCACTAGCCTGTAACACCTACCAAAGTGAGTTCGATTCTCCATATCCACATAAAGCCAGAAAAGTCATGTGCACAAAGTGACACATGCATCTGGACTCCATTTGCAATGGCTGGAGTCCCTAGCATGCTCATTCTCTCTGTCTTTCTTATGTCTCTCTCTCTGCTTGCAAATAAATAAATATAAATATTTTAAAAGTGCTTGCTGCATAAGTCTGACCCTCAGAGGCAAGACCCCCTGTGAACCAGAAGCAAATATCAAACGTGCCTGTAACCCAAACTCATCGATGGCAGTAGGAGGAGGAACCAGGAGAATTTGGAACCTCCTGGGCCAGCTAGTCTGGTATTCTCAAAGGCAAACAAGAAGTGAAAGTCTGTCTCAACCAAGGTGGAGTGTGAAGACTGATATTCTGAGGTTGTGCTCTAAAACACATATGTATGTGTGCATGTGCGCGCGCACACACACACAGAATTTATTGGTAAGAAAATAGTTTTTGCAATTGAGAAATGTGAGAAAATCATAGACTTGGGGGGTGTTTCTGTCTAGCAATAATGAAGTCAAAGAAACAAGTTTCACAGTTTCACTTCAGGTTCACATTACCTTACTGAGATCCTGAGAGTTTAGGGTTTCATGTTTCTACTCAACAAAAGCCGATCACACCTGAATATAACCAGGAAGGGCTACTCTAATTGAATTCACTTTGTATAGCAGACAAAGTGTTTTGCTTCTAGTGGCATTTCTTTAGAGTATTTCCTTTAGGTTACTGGAACCATGTCTCATCTCAGAAATTGTAGAAAGTAGGAAGTTTTTAGAAATGCATGGTCCCTCAGTTCAAGATTGCCCATTTGTTAGTGGCTGACTGAAATGCAACCATGAAACCCAGCATTCTGCCCAGAAGAGGGACAAACCCTCTAGTGCACAAATTAAGATAGTACAACCTTGGGAGTGGGGCTAGAACTTTCTGTAAATGTCACCCTTGCTCACATCTTCCTCCTTTGTGCACAGCTCTTTCCAGTTCCTGACAGTGATCTTGGGTAACAGGTTCTTCCTTAATAAATTGCTCACACATAAGTCTTTGACTCAGGTTCGGATTCTGTGTGTAAATCTTATTCTAGTTTGCTTCTAGCTCTAGAGGTTAACCCAAGATCAAACCTGATCCAAATCTGTGAAGAAAGGAATTAGAACAGGAATCCTGGGTTTAACTTCTGGCTCTGTGATTATCATCATGGTAATCACAATATTCATCATGCATTCTAGGGCAAAAGACAGAAAAATTAGCTCAATCAGACTTTAAAAAAGAAAAAATTAAACTTTCTTTACACAACCTTCAACTACAAGAGTAGCTCTGACCTTAGGCATGACTGTCGTCATTAGACATTCCTTTGACATCTTCCTGGCACTGTAGCAAGATAGCTACCATGAACTTCCCATTCATACCTTATCAGTTATCAAACTCAATAGAAGGAAAGCACTGACTTTCTTAGACCTATGATGAAATCTCTGAATTGATTTGCTTATAAAGGGAAAAGGTTTACTTTATCCCAAGATCAGATAGACTCATTACTTTGAGCCTCTGGTAAGAATGTCAGACATCAAGTTCAAGGACAATTACAATGCAAATTGCCCACATCATGAGCCTGGAAACAGAAGAGAGAGAGAGGGGAGAGGATAGGGTCCCACAGTCTCCTTTGGGGAAACATCCTCCCAAACTCTAAGGACCTCCCATTAGGCTCTATGTAAAGGTTCCTTCACCTGTTGGAACCAAGGCTTTATCACCAGGACCTTTGTGAGTCTGCTACATTACCACCATCAGTCCTGGGAATTACTCCAGTTGGTCTAGTTTAGGACACGTAGCTGCTTTTGAATCAATCAATGTTTCTGATAGGGCAGAGCTGTAGCAGATTTTCTTCTCTGGAAGCAGACCAGAGTCAAACCAGAGATAAAAGTTCATTAAAGGAAAACTTAGGTACATAAGAAAAGGAACTGGATACTAAGCAGACAACTAAGTAGCTCATTGAATCAGATGAATGTGATAATAACATTGGTAAACCACACTAACTACTCTATCTGCGTGTAATGTTCTAATACAGTGCCTTGCACGCAAGAGCTCTTGACAGCTAGTATGAGTTTACCGCTGAGTTATGTTTGGTCATCTTAAGGTCCCTTTCAACTAAATAACTTTCTTTATTGAATAATAAAATAAGATGTAAGAAAGCTAATTAAGCCATAAACAACATCTTCCTTGGGTCCTGTGCCTGGAATGGCAAAGACTTCCAGGAGTAAGAAAGTACTTAAAATTATAACAGAAAGCCCTCTGTCAACACTACAAATTCATTCGTAGTTATTATTTAACCTGAAGAACGAGAAGAAGGTCATATTCTTGAGGGTGTGGATGTTGTTGAGACGTAGTGATGATGAAACTATGGAGGCTGGATGTGGTGGTGAACTCAGGAGGCAGAGGGAGGAGGATCACTGTGAGTTCAAGGTCACTCTGAGACAACATAGTGAATTCCAGGTCAGTCTGGGCGAGAGGGAGACCCTACCTTAAAACAACAAAACAACAATGACAAAAAGGAAATACTATATTTTTGTAATGACTGTCCAGTCACCCAATGAATAGTACAAAGCGATAAGATGTATAGAATATTGCCCATTGTTTTCATGTGAGTCAGTTTGAGGTGATTTGGAGTACCATCTATTGTCCTTAATATAAAAACAAGATTTCATTTTAAAAATTTATTTTATTATCTTTATTTATTTTCAAGAGAGAAAGAGAGGGGAGATAGAGAAAAAAAGAGAAAGAGAAAAAAATGTGCCAGGTCCCCTACCATTGCAAATGAACTCCAGACCCATGCACCCCTTTTGTGCATCTGGCTTTGCATGGGCACCAGAGATTAGAAGTCAGGTCATTAGGCTTTGCAGGCAAGCACCTTAAGTGTTGATACATGTCTCCAGCACAAGATTTCTTTTTATTTTCATACAATGAGGACCAATTTTATCACCCCACACAGCCATGTTTTATATAATTAAAAGGAACTTTTCCAGAATATTATTTCTGATTGAATTTGTAGGTGTCACTTGGTCATTTCCTAATTGAATGAAAAAATATTCAAATTAAATGATAATTCATTTTATAGTTAAATATCTTCTCTCTTGAAAATAACCATAATAAATATAATTTATAATAATCAAGAATTCTCATTACCTTAGAAGAACATAATAACTGAATGTGGAATAAGCATGGTAGTTTTATCTTTTTTTTTTTTGTCTTCAAACCTCAGAAAAATCTACATGTCATTCTAAAAATAATTTTATACTTAAATTTCTCAGTATAATACACATGTTCTCTTTAGGTTACATATATATTTTATCTTGATAAAAAGACATTTTCACCTTATCACTGGGTATTTTTATTTCTTTATTTTGAAATTTAAAAAATATACATATATCAGCTACCCAGACTAGCCCACATAGTCAGTTTTCAGGATGGGTCAGTATGGGTGAAAATGTCCAATTTTCCCATTAGTAATAGATTTATGGCTAAACAGCCCTTTCCTATTGCTGGAGTCATACATGCATGATTGAAGTGGGGAGGGAGCAATGATGATGACCTTTCCTTAAATCCCAGCAAACATTTCTCCATCACGAATATGAACAGATGAAGCAGAGTTCATTAGAACCGTGAAAAGGAATCACATCCAGACACAAGGAGCCTCAAGCAGCTCCATCTGTAAAATCTCCACGACTCCAACATACATGAAAAGTAAAACCCAGCAACTATGAGGTCTCAGAAAAACGATATACAGTGCTACAATTATTTACACAGAAAGTAATTCTTAAAGCTTAACAAATTCCAGATAACACTGATGACCTTCATGGAGATTAATAAATCTAACCTAATGTTTTGCTGGGGGCCTTTTTCTTATAATTAAAAATGTCTGGAGTTCTGGGAAGACGGCTGAGCTGTGAAAGGTGCTTGCTTGCAAACTTGTGGGCCAGAGTTCAATCTTCCAACATGATCCCATAAAGTTAGATGCAAAATGGACAAGTGTCTATAACCTCTATGCACCATCTGTAGGGGCTGAGCTGGGGATTAGAATTTAGATAATACCCAGCAAATTCTAATACACCTCAAAATTTAAGGAGTACCCAAATTCTTGTCTACAAAGTTAAAGAGTTAAAGTTATAGACCACCAGATGATAAGGTATAGTGGGAGACTTTATTTAAAGGAAAATGGAGAGTTACAGAATTCTCCAGCCACCAGTGTGGGGAGAGCACATGGGACAGGTTTTAACAAAATCTATGCTGTTCAGCTAAACAAGCAGCAGAAGAAAAGATAATAGAGGGCTCCCATCATGAGGAAAAAGGTTCATGTGGGGAAAATCTTGATCCCCCCTCACTTTAAGGCCTGAAAAATCCAAAGTCCTCCTCCTAGGATGTCATGTGGAGGGAAAAAGAGGCTGGACTTTGTTTCAGTGACCCTTTTCAAACCTCTACCAGGTAAGTCAGAGAGACAGCTGATTGGTCTATACCTGACCAATCAGTTTTAGCATCTAGGTTTGAGCTCTGGCTAGAGACACCTCCCACTCAAGGGAGCTTGTCTGAAACCCTCACACATCAGTGATGGGAGGTGGATCCAGGAGGACCTGGTAACTCACTTGCAGCAGAGACAGGAGAGAAGAAGGTGGAAGGAGAGTGAAAACTTGCTGAAGTTGTTCATCCCACACAGCAAAATGGTCTCCATATTCAACAGTTTTCACAATTTTCTGTACTTGCTTCTTCTTTTCCTAGTTTGTTTTTGAAGTGTTTTACTACAAATTATAAGCATCTCCATTTAATTAGTATTAAACATGTAACTCTTAAAAATACTGATACTTAATTGTATGCCCACAATGTTATTATCATCCTTAACACAATTCCCGGGGACAGACATTATTCTCCCCTGTCATGCAACGTTGAAACCCTAATCCCAATTTCATGGAATTAGAAGAGGAGTTTTCAGGAATTAGGTAGTTTATGAGGGTGAAGAACTCCTAATAATTGTGATTAATGTCTTTACAAGAAGAAGCCAGAAGGATACTGTCATAGTCAGCCACAGACTGCTGGGATGAATCTTCAAACCAGGCACAATTTGGAGGAGGAAAGTATTTATTTGTAGCTATAGATACAGGGGAAGTTCCAGAATGCAAAAGAGGCTTCTCCCCTTTCACAGTAAAAAGAGAAATCCATCACCTACACCACACAGAGAACAGGAAACAGGCAGGAGGGCAAGGAGAGAATTATTTCACCTTTATAAAGCCCTAGGGTGCAGTCTTGTAATTCTATCCCAGACTTAATGGCTTCCTGAGTCTCTGGAATTTCCTTCCTGCACTGCCCACACAGGAAAGAATGTTACATCCTTCCCCCTACTGAGAGGCTACCTTCCTGTGAACATCCTCAGAGACCCACCCAAGATAACTTAAAAGGTCAAGTTGACATCAAACCGTAACCATCACAGATACCTACATAGCTCTCTGCCAAGTGAGTATACAGTCAGATTTCAGGAGTCTGAAAATAAGGAAGTTGACATCCCCAGATCCTGGATTTGCTAGTGCTAGATCTTGAACGTCTCAGCATCTAAAACTGTGAGAAAAAATGATTATTGTTTAAAATGCCCATTGTATATTACATATTATAGTAATCTGAACTGACTAGGACAGTACTTTAAATTGATTTTTTAAAAATGAAATAAAGATGGAGTATGAAGCTCAGTTGGTAGAATGCTTGTTTTGCAGGAAAAGAAAAGAGAGTCAAGCAAGCAAGCAAGCTTGGTGTTCAACACAGCAGTAGAGCCTAGCATGTGTAAAGCCCCAGATTCCATCCCAGTACTGAAATTTTAAAAAAGAAAGAAAAAAAGAAAGAAAGAAAAGAAAATATTAGGCAATATCTAGCTCTTTTCTAAATCTCTTCAATGATCTTAAAATCAGTCTTTTGAAAGGTTTTTGATTTTTTTATTTGAAATGACCATAACATCAAGTCTCTCTTCTCATTACAACACTTTAATATAAAATTGCTGAGGAAACACAGTTGATTTCCTATAGAATATCTCACAATCTGGATTTATCTTTGTGCTTCTTTATGGTTTCATTCAATCTGCTCCGCTATTCCCCTATAATTTCTCAAAACTGGCCAAGATTTGATTAGATCCATTTATGGTAGTTGCTTATAAAACAACTGAATGATATTTGAGCTTTTTATTTTGGCCAAAAGCAACATATCAAAAGTGTTTCTCTGATTCTATTTTTGCTGCATTTAATTCAGAGGTCTGGCATTTTCAAAATGTACATTATTCTTCCAGTTTTTGTAGAAAGGTTCCTGTGGCTAAACATAAGGATTTAAAAAGATTATTTCACTTGCTATAAAACATAGTTCTAAACAGAGAGGACTTTGAAGTCTTGGAAGTTCCCTGGTCAAATGAGCTGTGGGAAGTAAATTCCTAGGAACAGCAACAATAAAAAGAAACAAAGATGAACACTTATCCATTTATTTATGGCAGGGAGACTCTCACACTTTGTGATGTTAACGTTTTGAATTCTATAACTTTGCTGAATAAATACGATTCTTGGAAAAGTACACTTGCTTTTACAAAAGGTTTTTACTGACAATATAAAGATGAACATGGTGTTATAGGATTTCATAATGATTTCTTCTGAGTATATCAGGTACTTTGAACATATTAACATCTGATACACCCTTTACCCCTCCCTCCAGTCTCCTTCCTTATTCCAATCACTCTTCTACTTTCATATCATATAATATATATATATACATATATGCATACACACATATATATGGTTTTAAATATACTTTTTTATTTTTCAAAAAATTTTTATGGATATCTTACATAATTATAGACCATAAACCATTATGATTTTCTCCCCCCACCTTCTCCCATATTTCATTCCCCCTCTCAATTATTCTGTTTTGTTTCAGTGTCGTCATCTTTTCCTCCCATTATGTATAGGTCTTATCAGGCACTGCCAGGTTATGAATATCAAGGCTGTTTTGTGTCTGGAAGTTTGTGTTGTAAGCAGTCCTATCCTTCCTTTGGCTCTTAAATCTTTCCATCACCTCTTCTACAATAGACTCTGAGCCTTGGGAAATGTGAAGAATTTTCCCAGTGCTGAACACTCCACTGTCATTTCTTCTCAGCACTATGGTGTCTTTTGAGTTATTCCAGTGGTCACCGCCATCTGAAAAAGAGAAGCTTCTCAAGCCAAGAGTGAGAGTAGCATTATTATATGGGTATGCTCATTTTTTTAAAATTGATATCTTTATTATTCAAAATTAGATACATTTTATGAGCAAGTATTATGCTGGCATCCTCATTTCTCTCCTCCCTGTCCCCAATCCACTGATTAGGCATACTGGATCAGTCCATGGGGTAGGGGGTTATGGATTATATGGTAGCCAGTTCCCGTCCCCTGCTTTTTGTGTTTTGTTGAGGGGGCCATGTCTCTGGATATTCTTCCCCACCATGGCTCGTATAATCTTTCCACCCCCTCTTCCACTCATTCCCTGAGTCATAGTGGGTGAATTTTAAGTCAGCTTTATTGTTGAGATCTTAAATGTCTCTGGTTTTTGCTTTGGGTTGTGTTGAATATCATTGGTGTCTGTCTAGTTGACCTATCCTGTGTTATCTGACTTGCTGTGGTGATAGGTCTCTTGTTTATCACCCCACTTTCTCATTGGTTTCATTTGGGGCCTACACGATAGACCAGGGTGGTTCATCTCTTGCCGGGATGTCAGCCTTCATCCCATGGCTTATTGGTGGATTTGGGTTGTCCATGGTTCTTTCGCTGCCTTCTAAAAAGTACAAACCAAATCTCCCTCAGAGAGTAAGATCAGAATAGGTTAAATAAGACACACATTGCTAATTTGGCAAGATTCTATTGGGTGTAGCCTCTCTTTAAATCTATGGTAGTGGGAATTTCCCCGTGGAGCCCAGGTTTTTGGTCCCCATAAGATTTTTCCCTGGATCCCAGTTCCAGTTAAGGGTTCTTTGTCACTGAGTGGACCTCTTGGCCAATTTGAAAACTATTGATTACCCCCCTAGGTTTTGGCACCACTATTGCACAGGTGATCTCTTCTTGACTTGCTGATCTCTACTATAAAGCAGTGTGTTCCACTTTCTCATTACATCATTCTGAAATGTATATCACTGGTCTCTGCTTTCTCCAAATATCATTGACCAGTTTGCCACGGCAGCTTATGTAGCACCTACCAGTATTCTACCCCTCTGGGAGCTGGTTACCATTCTGGATCTTTCAGGTTCTTTTGGTGTTGTACAGTGACTTTCTGTGGTTTCTTCAGCAATAGGTACTTACTTTTGGCCTGGGGAGGGTATTTAAGAGCATTGACAGAAGCCTGTCTTATTTTGGGACCTCATGGGTCTATATATACTAACTTTTAAAATATTCATTTATTTACTTGGATGTTTTATCATTAATAACCATGGAATTTCCACACAATGCCACCTTATTTGGGGCATTGAAAAAGAAACTAGAACTTTCTTCAATTCAGTCAAAATTATCTAGTATTTAATCTCCATGTACATAAGATACACAGCATGAACAAGGCTCTACCAGGATACCAATAATTGTTAGACAGGTCACCAGCCTGTCTAATGTCTCAGTCTAGGGGTTGAGAAAAGCACCCACGTCATTCTGCAAGAAGCTGTGCCATATTGGAGAGACAGATCAGATGCCACTGGTATAGGGGTTGATCGAGTCATTTCTAATTAAAGACTCCAGGTGTCTCATTTCACCAAAACTCATTTGGCATCAGGAAAATGCTAGAAATATCTGTCCTGTTAACTTTTCCTCAAGAGGTGCTATTCACCCCAGATAGGGCACAACCTAGGGACCAAATAAACAATTACACCAAAATCCAACTTGGTGGACCAGTGAGTTTCCAGTAGTACAGTTGAGGGGTTTCATACCTGAGCCTGGATGACTCACGGGTAGCCACATTACTGGAAGGTCCATCAGCAGAGGTCACAGCTCCTAGAAGGTGCATCTCTGGAGCTCACTCCTCAACTTTCAGGTGGCTCCAGATGGTATCTGTAAGGTATAAGTTTGGTACTGAGAATAGAGAAAGACAAGGGAAATAGACTGAGCAATAATAGCACAAGGTTTTTTTGGAATCAACACCTGTGGAGGGGTCTCTGGAAGAGGACCCAGAGCCATCTACCACTCATAGACATGGTTTGAGAAAGGACTCAGGTGCCTGGGATGGACAGTTTTGCAGCTAACCAATCCCATTAGAGGAGGAAATGGGAGTGACTGTAACTGATCCCATTCGGAGGAAGGAAGTTGGGGTGGAACATTCCAGTATAGAGAGAGAAAAAATAAATAAAGCCAGCCATTTTAGTTCTGGGGATTTTTCCATTGCATAATGGTGGCCGCTAGAGCTAACACCATCCATCATGGCTGTTCTCTCCCTTTATGCTTAAGTGTGTTCAGAGAGATGGCAGACGGAATGAGCCCTGGGGAAATAAGAATGTGTTAGATCATTGCCCAGGAATCCATTATCCAGGCAAAAACATTGCCAAGGTTTTGTGCAGATACTTGACCAGAAACTAGTCATTTCTGAAAAAGGAAAGTGCAGAGCTAAAGAAAAATAGATTCACATCTCACATCTCTACTTTTGTCTAATTTGGAACTTCCAGGCTTCAGAAGCAGTCCATGCTTTGCCATTCTGACATAATTAGGCACAGACAGAGGCCAGCACAGCTCATGACATCCCCCACTTCATTCTCATTAGCTGGCATTCCCTGACACTGATTTGAGCAGTCACACTGTGTACTTTCTGCTTGGAGGATGCCATGGTAAATCAGCCTGAAGTATTCCAGAGGGAAGTGATGAAGACCTGGGCCAGCCACTTGCTAGATATTGACATGGATAACTTGTGTGATTTCTCCAAACCTCACTTTTGAGGGCACAGTGGGATTTAGTATACTTTAAAGGACTCTTGTGAGAATAAGTGATTATGAACTTGAAAGAATTCTGAAATCTATACAAGCAAAGGATCAATCCCTTTTCTTATCTTTGGACATTTTCTTTTTAATTTTAAAGTTTTAGTGTGTGGTATGTATAGAAAAGTTCACCTAGTGAAAGTTTAAATGAAATATCGGTTCTTCCCTTTAGCTGATTTTAGGATAAAAGACATCCATGCAGATAATCACAAGGCTGTATCAGGAGTAAACACAGGAGCAGATAGCAGGGGACCTATGTAAAAGTGACAAAGAATAAATGAGTTTGGAGCACTGGCATGGCTTATCTTTTCCAAATAAGGGAGTTACTAAGTATCGAGCCTCAGAATTTAAGTGGAAATATGTTTGAGGAAAGCATCCACACATACCTGAGTAGAAGGGAAACAAACTACAGGAGAGAAGAGCAGAGAAAGAGTCCGAGGGATGGGGTGGAGGGGAGAATAGGGGAATAGAAAGGAAAGGAGGGACAATCAGACTTGAGTCTGAACCAGTTTCTCATGATTAGCTAAACTTTGAAATCATCCAGGATGTGAAATGCTGAATCCAGTGTTCCTCCTCTACAACTTCTGGATTTACCTTGTCTGGTGGTTTTTTAAAGCTATCTAACCAGCAGTGAAGACTGAGAGAGAATGAATCAGGACTAACTGAAACGTACATGCAATTCAACTTGAAATAATGTAGGTCTAGGGTGGAGCCTAGAGGATGGTGTGCCCCATCAAGCATCCAGCTCTTCATAGACTCCCAAGCTTGTCTCTGTTTCTGAAGTGATTGAAAAGGGGGTATGATGGCAATATTAATAATGCCATTAACAGCTGAAATCACACAAAGCTAGTGCCATGAGGTGTGCTGATGGTTTCCAGAGTTAACTGGTTCAAGACCCAGAACAACCTTAGAAGGGTTGATTTTATTATTACCCTTGCTTTGTAATCAAGACAACCAAGGCCCAGGGGCTTTCAAATAGCAGCCACTGATGTCAGTCATGGGGTTTGAAGTGCAGAGTCCTGGAAGAATGCTGATGGGAGAGGTGGTTCAGTGCCAAGGTCACATTTTCCGTACAGCTGATTCTAGAAGCTGGAGGTATTTTCTTCTTTCTCTAAATTTCTCTGGCTCCACCTTCTGACAACACAAGCCACCTGCCACCCTTAATAAGGGCTCTTTTGCCATATTCCACTTGTTTTAGATTTGAAAAAAAAACATTTATTTGTTTATTTGAAAGAGAAAGAGACAAATAAATAGAGAGAGAGAATGGGCACACCACGGCCTCTTGCCACTGCAAATAAACTCCAGAACCATGTGCCATTTTATGCCTGGTTTTATGTGGGTACTGAGGGAATCAAACCTGGGTCCTTAGGCTTTGAAGGCAAGCACCTTAACTGATGAGCCATCTCACCAGCCTGTTGATCCACTGTTTTGATACCTATAGCTTTGGAGAATATAAAGCATTGTAGCATAAGATACATTTGTCTCTAAGCAGTATTCTTAAGAGAAGCTTATGCTTAAATCCGTTATGCAACCTTTGGGTACATTCTGTAAATGTTGTATTTAAAAACCTCAAAAACCTTCAGTAGGAAGTATCTTTGATGGATTCTCATTGAAGGTTTCCTAAGATTATCTAAACAAGAGCCATTTTTATTCATTTTTAATACATAAATATTTTCAGAGTAATTTTTAGTGTAGAAAAGACTTTGGTGTTATATACCGTGGTTCAGTTATAATCCCAAGAAACTAGATATTAATAATTACTAAAAAGAAAAAAGCCACAAATTCTCATATGGGTTTTTAAATTGAGATAATATAACATAAGTGTAATAAATAATATGAATTAAATGACATCATTTATGTAACATCTATTATAGATCTCCATATTGGTTGGGTTCTTTCCTTTACATGTAATACTCAAGTTAAACACACAAACGAAAACACACACACACACATTTCATTTTCTTCTGTGTTTTGGAAATGTTAAAATAATAATGCCAAAGAATATTATGTGTGCAATGTACAAAGAATTATTCAGTTAATGTTTAAAAATGGAGAGAAAATTAAAACATGCCGTGATCTTAATTGTATCTCTGATTTCAAAATAGTAACTAGACCATGTAATTCATAGGTGGGTATCAGAAATAGTGAATGTCACCTAAATTGATAATCTGCCCTTCTTTCCTCTATTATTAATGATTATAGAAAAGGAAAATATTGAAGGCAATTTCTCTTTGGAATTCAGCATTTGTTATTCATTCATTGATTACACATTTACCAGTCCATTAATATGTACAAGGCACTCTTAGAGGTAGAATCATGGAGAAGACGTGGGCTAACTGTGGACTTATGCTGTTCCTCTTGTTACACTAGGCTTTGGAGCCAAAGAGGCTCATGGAAGCTGTTTTGCTGCTGGATGGAGGGAGGTTCTGGACTTCACAACCAATGGTCACACCTTTGTGATCTTGGCCCTTTTGTAGCTCTGTCTACTGTTTGGCTTTGCTAAGAACTCAGAGCAAAGTATTTTGTGTGATGCTCAGTAGATTTCTTTTATTTAATAAATCAAACATTATTCTTCCCAGACAATATAAACTGTGAGGATTCTGATGGATTGCTAATTATGACAAAAGTGAATCTAGATACACCAGTCTTTTCTAAACAATGAAATGTGATCTTGAAGTTGTGATTTTTGTTGAGGCCACAGAGCATTGAAGTTAGACATTGTCTCTCACATCCCCACTTTCCCTCATTTGGTTTAAAGAATAAAACCACGTCTTTTTTTTTGGGGGGGTAGGGATATGACTTTCAGTTGGGAAATGAGGAATGAAGAGAGAAGAAAACTCGACATCGCCTTAGAACTTATTAACTGCCTAATATAACTCGACTTTCTCCCTTTGGTGTCATCTATAGGCCCTCCTAGGCCATGAGTGAACTGTTGATTCATTATATAAAATAACAGCCGAGGTTACAGGTTGGTGATGTAGGGCTTGAGAGCAATGGAATTTGGCTCTTGGTGGCATTAGCCTTGGCTGGACTAAGCCACCTGAAAGTCAAAGGTCACCAAAGCTGGGCCCCAAGTCAGTGGTTCTCAAACTTGTGTTACCTGCAGAAGGATGTCTAAGGAACACTGACCTGTGGTGAAGTAAAATTGTATTTATTAAAGAGATAGTGAGAAAGACTTCGGAGGAAGCATGAGAGGTACCCAAGATGGAGAGTTACCTCTGGGGTGCCTGTTCTTCTGGCCCTGTATGTGACTTATGATGGGAACTAAATAGAGACTGAGCTGATTTTTCTGGAGATGGGCTGTTCTTCCTGCACATCACAGATTGAACCAATGAGGGACCTACTTGCTCTGTGCATGACTCTTTAGCCCAGCTGGAAAGTTGAGAGAGAACAAGTGGATAGGGTAGTGAATGAAGTGGACAGACATCATGGTCGGCTTATCGACAAGTCATAACTACGAGGTTTCTCTTTTCTGGCTAGTACCAGGATCCCAGCTTTTTCCTTCCCACAGCATAAGATTCCTGAGGAAATTACAAATTCTTGGGATCCACTGTCTAAGCAGTTTGTTAGCCAAAAAGAAGAGGCACAAGTGTACATCTAGAATATCTATTCTTACCAAAATGGTTATAATATTGCTCGTTGGCTGTTCCCGACAATGAGTGTTATCTTCTACAGGAGGAAGCAAACTTGCAAAGCATTAGGTTGGGATATTGTCACCCTCTCAGTCTTACTCCCAACAACAGACTGTTAAATGTGTAAAATGTCACGATACTCAATTGTTGCATGAAGACCTCAGCAAAGAAAATAGCCTCCATTCCGTTGTCAGTCATCATCAAACACAAAATAAGTGACACAACAAAAATGCTTACAATGCGCCTATTTAAATATCTCTGGGCAAACCTTCAGCCACTCTCTGGGTAGTCAAGTGGCAAAATTAGGCAGAGATGTTTACAAAATAAGACTATTTTCTAACTTCTTTGAATGGAAAAGACAACATTATTTGTTAACAAATAAATTCACAAATATTTTAGGCTTTATTTTCAGTATCCTTTGTTTTTTGATTCCGTAATTTGTCGTTCCAAAATATGAAAAAGGTTTTCTTCTAAGCCCTCCATTAACTATGGCAAGAGGGTTCAGGACCTTTCCAGAAGACAGCTTTAGAATCAGCTTAAAATGCCATTTTTTATTAAATATACAGATGATTCCTTTTAAGCTTTTGTTAAATGTTTGGAGATAAAATTAAAACATGTCACATATTATATATACCTCCTGCCTTTGCTTTTGTTTTCAAGTAAGCATGCTTCATACATTATGCAGAAAGCTTTCATTATGTTAACCTATCCAAGAGCTGGAGGAAAAAAAATACAATTTGTCATTCAATTTTACATGCGTATGCCAACAGAAATGGTAAATAGAAAGATGAGAATCAGGGAAAACTGAATCTCTTATGAGTGCATATTTCCCCTTTAGCTTAGCCTTCATATATAATAGCCAATTTTAAATGGACAAATAGAAAAGGGGAAGGTGGGTAACATTTGCAATCTCTGGACTTCATATCTGAGATCTGGAAATTCAAACCTGGTGGAGAGGGAGAAGCAATGAGACCAGCAGTCCTCTAGCTGTTGATTTTGGACCCGTATTTTGCCACCTGTTATGACAGGTAGGATATCTCTGGACTCCACTGCAGTTGATCAGAACAGGGCTGGTAAATAATACCATTGATTATATCCCTCCACTCTTATGGAATTGGTGATGTCAACCAACATTGACTTTACCAATGTGGGTCACTACTTAGGGCCCCTTCATAATTCCTAGCTCTCTGGTTCTCACACCTCATACTCCTAAAGCTGTCTGCCACAAGGGGAAAGAGTCAGTAAGAATGATGAGAAAGTTAAGAAATTTCTTTATGTTTTTCATCACAAGGAATGCTTTACTCTTTCTTCACCATTACTTAGACCAAATTAAATATTCCATTATGATGGGCCTAAGATTATCCTAAGTCACATCTAGTTACAAGTAACAGAATAGATGAAATGACAATCTTCCCTTATTTGGATGTTTTGAAAAATGAAAAAGATGATTTTTTTGCTAATTGTTTTTGCATGTGCTAGTCTATTTGACAATATGGAAGTGAATTATGTAGTAAAAACATACAAAAGAAATAAAAACAATCCACAGATTTTCCTTATCAAATACTCTTTGCAATGGGTGCAAGCATGGTGCTAAGCGCTGAAAGTAGGAGACGCGTTCTTGGGTTTTGAGGTCAAGATAGAGGTGCCTAAACAAATAGTTTTTAATTGGTGGTAGGAGGAGAAGGAGAGAGGAGGGAAAAAATTGTGAGGGAGATGGTATTAGTTCTTCTCAGTTCAGGGGTATCCTCAATTACCATAATAGGAAGTTGTTCTAAAATTTTGAAATTGTCTAGGCATTGCCAGATGGTAAGAGGGAAGGAGCTCTGGAATTCTTACATTGGCTTATGTGATTCAGAGGTGTGTCAAGGCACATCTGGCTTCTTTTGATTGTCTGTTTCACCACCTTTGGCCCAACGTCTTTATTTAATGCCAAGAAAAAATGAAGATATCCAAAGTAAAAGAAAGAGGTGCTCCTAAACTCTGAGTTAAAGGAAGATGGAGGCTCTAAGGCTTGTAGGGGAGTGGCATTTCATGTGACTGCCTGAGATGGTGACTGGGGTGGGGGTGGCCTTCCTCCTCAGTCCAGGTACATACTGTCACAGTAGGTAATTCTGAAATCTGGACTTACTCTGAGCTTAGCAGGTGGATGGGGGATAGATGAGGAGGGGAGCGGAGATATCTTTCTACAACTTTTACATTTCCAGGCTTTTTAATCAAATTTTTTTTTAAAAAAAGGAAGAGGGCTGGAGAGATGGCTCAGCAGTTAAGGTGCTAAGGACCAGAGTTCCTTTCCCCATTACCCACATAAAGTCAGATGCACCTGGTGGTGCATGCATCTGGAGTTCATTTGCAGTGGCGAGAGGTCCTGGTGCACCCACTCTCTATCTGCCTCTTTCTCTCTCAAATAAGTAAATAAATAAAATATTTATATAAAAAGGGAAGACCTAACTTTATGAGAGAGGGAATGCAGGTGATCAGTGATCATATCTCTGACTGCTTCACACTGTGTGGGTTCATGAGGAATCCCCTGCTCAGAAGAATGAGAGTGTCCATATGGTATGTTAGGAAGTGGTCTTCATGAACTGAGTCTGCAGACTGACTAGAGAGAGGTGCCTTTAAGAGGAAGCATGGCGGGGCAGACAGCAGACAGCTCCAGTATGAAGGAGGGCAGCCCTCCCTGTCTGTGACTCTATGCGAGCATGATGCCAGCATTGCTATATCAAGACACTGAGATTTCCTCCTCCTTCCCCACCTCCTTTTTTTCCTCCCCTTCTTCCTTCTCTTCTCAGTGTAACCTAGTCTATCAATTGTGACTGATCTAATACAACATGTCTCCTTCACTCAGTACCACACTGGATTAAATCATATCAAGCATTTGATGCTAGATATACAGGAGCACATTGTAAGTCCTTAATGAGTTCTAAAACTAAAAGAAGTAAGCAATTTACCAAAGTTCAAAACGGGTAACTTTTTGCTGCAACTGAGTTCCCACCTAGGGTTTTAATAGTGTAGACTTTCACCCTAAATCACACAGTAGCCAAGACCTAGATATTAAGTTTATTAAATGAGCTTAGTCTCTTAAAAAACATATTTCATTTAGTGATAAAAGGTATCTGATGGGTTGAGTGATATCCTCCCAATTTTAATCTATAACATAATTCAGTTATTTTTAGTAGTGATTTAGATATTTTTATATCCACTCATGAAAAATTTTGAGGATAGTGGTAATTTCTTCTAATTTGTTTTCTCTCCATTAAACTTTAAAACATTCTGGTAAAACTAAATAAAAGTAATCCTTTAAGTGATTCCTAGTAAACATGCTACATTTAGGATGGCATATAAATGATAAAACTTCAAAAGAATACAATAAAATTATCACTATAAATCTTCTGAATTAAAATATCTTATATCTTCATAAATTACTTCAATTAATTGTTTTTCTTATATGTTTATAAATTACTTCAATTAAACCGTGACATTAAGTTAGAATGTTTTTCTCTCTTGGAAAATTTGCATCATGAGTCAGTATGTGAGGGTAACTCTACATGTATGTTCAAACTCTCCCAACCTTAGAGAACCCAGAAACTTTGTACCCAGTTAATTCTAAAACAGGCAATATAAAACATCCATTTTTTTTACTATTCCAATGAAATATATTTATTTGTCTGAAAATATTTCAGAATATTTGGAACATAGCTTTTTAGCATAATGTAGTAGCTATGAATACAGGCCTGGGAACTTCACCTCCTTGAGTCTCAGTTTTCACATGTCTAAAATAAAGTCCCATCTCAAAGGTGTTGTCAGGTCAAGCACGCTACAAAATATTTGGTGTTTGGCAGGGAATAAGTTGTAATTATTATCAAGTAATTGATAAAATAATCTTGCAGACTAGCCTAAATGCTGATATTATGTATGTGTATGCATACAGTTATGTAGCTTAGGGCATGAGCTAATTTCTCATTCTTTAGTGAAACCAGAAAATTTGAAATGATCAAAGTGTCTGTTGCAGTTATCTTCTCATTGCTGGGACAAAGCACCCAACCAAAGGCAGCTGGTGAAGGAAGGAAAGCTTTTATTTTCACTTAGTGTCTTGAGAAGCTCCATGATGGCAGGGGACAGCATGGCATGAGCAGAGGCTGGACGTCACCTCTGACACAGCTGGTGGACAATAGCAGCAGGAGAGTGAGCTGAACTCTGGTGAGGGGGAGCCTGGGCTGCAGCACCCCTCAGCCTGCCACCTGAAACAAATCTCCACCAGCTGGAGAGCAAGCACTCAGAACACATGAGTTTATGGAGGCTATCACATCCGCAGCGTCTAACAATAGGGAAATGATGGAAGGAATCACAAGCTATCTGGATTATCAGTTTATGTGGTGTTTGACCTGATGTCAATAGAAATGCCTTTTATGCTTTCAGACCCTGAATGCTGAGCAGATCAGTTAACTATTTACCCCAACCCCCAGCATGCCTCACACAGAGAACAGAGCCTGGAGAAGAGTGAGCACTGCCTTTGTCATTAGGCGCCAGTAATGCATTTACCTTTATGCTGCTTTTGTAAACTGTTCTGGCTGTTGCCTGAGGATGGCTTATTTGTATCTCCTACTGTTCCTTGCCTCCTCTGTTCCTTGCTCCCCATCTATTTCTGGTTCAGACTACTCTGGTGGTGTTACTCACCTACTCTGGGTCCCTAATGTTCTTTTAGACTCTTACATTATTTTGAAAGCTAAGAGGTCAGGTACCACCAACCTTCATTACTGATGTCCTATGCACAATCATGCATCTTGCTTCAGGCTGGCCCTCTCTTCAGCTGGCCTTCAGACAGGGGCTCAGACCTTCCTTGTCTATAGGGCTTTTCTTTTCTTTCTATTTTTAAACAATATTTTTATTTATTTGCAATAAGAGAAAGAATGAAAGAGACAGAGAGAAAGAGAGAGGGAAGGAGGCACAACAGGGCCTCTAGTCACTGTAAACAAACTCCGGATTCATATGCCACATTGTTCATCTGGCTTTACATGTGTTCTTGGGAATTAAACCTGGCCAGGCAGTCAGGCTTTGCAACCAAGTGCCTTTAACCTCTTAGCCATGTCTCTAGACTCAGGGCTTTTCTTTAGAACAAGGAACTAAATATCTGCATTTATTTGTCATTTTTTTTTCTAAATTGAATATGTGTTGGTGTTGGGGAGGACAGCTAAGGGTGTGAATGAGTATACATGGACCTAGCCATCTGTCCTTACCTTCGGACCCTATAGCCCTCTCTGTCACTGTGTGCACTAGGTTCTGGTGGGACATGACATTCCTCTAGACTGCCCACACCCTTTGGCTCATCAATGAATTACATTCTCTTTTTTTATTTGTTTCTTCTTTCAGGCTTTCCACTGCTCTTCCTATTAACTGGTTTCTCCAAGCCTGTCTCATCTATCACCTGGCATGCTAAGCAGTTAACCTCAGGTGGGACCTAGATATGAATTATTTTCCAAAGGGCTTCCGGATTCTACAAGGTGGTGAACTTGACCTAACCCCATAGGCAGGTGATTCTTCAGCTGCTCAAGTGGAAACCTTTTGTAAGTCTTAACACTAAATTTATAAAAAGCAGGAAATGCAGTTGTAGATGAAAGACGCTTCCAAGTCTGTCAAAAGAGGGCTTTATATGAAAGCTCCTGGAAGGAAATAATATAACTACAATGATGATATTCCCATGGTGTAACTTGAGATGCTGTTCTTTGAGCATCCCTACAATGTAGTTTATTACTTTTGTAAAAGAAATATGACACTTTAAAAATCAGTGCAAAATTTAAAAAAAGGGGGCTGGAGAGATGGCTCAGCGGTTAAGGCACCTGCCTCCAGTGCCTAAGGCCCTGGGTTCAATTCCCCAGGACCCACATAAGCCAGACCCACAAGGTAGTGGCCCTGGTGTTCTCTCTCTCTCTCTCTCTCTCTCTCTCTCTCTCTCTCTCTCTCTCTATCTCTACCTCTCTACTTGAAAATTAATAAATGAAATATTTAAAAAAAGAATGACTAAAAATAATTTTAAAAAAAATCAGTGCAAACATACACTGCAGAGGCTAACAACATGCATATTTAAAGCCAAAATTTACTTGTTTTCTCTTGAGATGCTTCCTTATGCTGAATAAGCAGCCTGGTGATTCCAGAAGTATCTGTTCTCAATGTAAATCCATCAATACACCTTTGCTTCCTCCTCAACAGCTGTCTGTTGCCACGCCTCTGTCTGCACAGGGATCTATGTCTGTAATCATATCTCCTCTTATCTGTCATCTAGCTACCTACCTAACTGGAATGATAAACCTTGAATCCAGCCACTTACTTACATGCATCAACAATCCACAGAAGACACTGTGGATATTCCTCCCCATATCTGCTCGGCACTTACATTTCTCACACCAACAAACACTAAGATGTCCTACATGAACATCTGCATTCCTGCAGGAGGCTTCACTCTGGGGTAAGGAACTGAGGAACCTGCCCAAGGACAGCCTGGGAGTAAACTTGGAATAAATATGTACCTCACACTCCAGGAGCCCCAAATGTGACTAATGGAGTGGTGGATACATGGTCCAAGGTGGGGACAAATGTGAGGCTGTGAGACACAGCATCCCAGGAAGAATAATCCCTCTTTGCCCTCAGCCTGCATGATAACTGACTGTTGGTTGAATACTGTCCACTCCTTCTCTTCCTCCATATTCCCCAACACACAACTTGTACTCAAATCCTCTCCTCAGGATCTAGTTCTGGAGATAACCCCAATTTTATTTTTTAAGATTCACAAATATATTTATTTCCTGCAGCAAAATCTTTTGTGTAATACTCTCTGAGCTAAGCATGAGCTTAAAATATGGCCTGGCTACTACTAGGAAAGTGAACATCATTTTAGTAGAAATCCCAAAATAACAGTGACTCTGGGGGCTGGTTACTGTTCTGGACCTTGCAGGGTCTCTCGGTGCTGACCGATGGATGTTTTTCTGTGGTCTCTTCAGCAACAGAATCTTACCTCAGGCCTGGGGTGGGTATTCAAGAGCTTTGACAGAATTCTGTCTTGTTTTGGGACCTCATGGGTAACTTTGGTTAACAGCTCAGTGAGGGAAGGAGCCGGTGACTGGGACCAGGAGTTGCAGGACTGATCAATTTTTCATGGGCTTAGACTCGCTCCCCTTCTATTCATGGCCCCTCTTGCCAGACGATGCCCACTTCTTGCTCAATAGGTTACAGTATATAAGTGAGTATTTTATGATTTCAAATCATTTTTGGTTTAGCTTCATGCTTAAGTCATCCCCCCATTCCCCCCCTCCACCATTCCTTACCCCTCTTTCACAAACTCTCACTTCTCCCGACTGGTTTGCATGGAGTTTACAGTTAACATGGATGGTAGTCAGTGCAGTGCTGGAAGTCACTGCACAAGCTGCCAGGGGAAACTGGTCAACAATAGTTGGAGTAAACAGAGACCACTGATATGAAACACAGTCTGCCACCATGAGTAGGCTGAACACACTTCCTACTGGGAGAGAACAGCAAACCAAGACACGAACACTTGTTCAATGGAGGAGACAAAGCCTGGGGGAGGCAATCAACAGCTTTTAATTCAGCCAAGTAATCCATTTAGTGACAAGGAGCCCTTGGCTAAAACTGGGGACTCAGGGCGAAATACATTGGGAACCAAAATCTTGGACCCCCAAAGAGAAATTCACTTTAGAAGTGATTTAAAAAGAAGGCTACTCACAATAGAATGTAGCCAATTCAGAAATGTGTTTCTCAGGGAAGCTATACTGATCTCACGCTCTGATGGAGATTGTTTGTATCTTTCAGAAGGCAGCCAGAGATCTGTGGCTCATCCAACCTGACCAACTAACTGCAGGCAGATAACTGACATCCTGGTAAGAGATGAGCCACCCCAGACCTACCATGGAGGATCCACATGGAACCCCACAGAGAATGGTGGGATAAGCAAGAGACTTATAACCACAGTCAGTCAGGAAACCCAGGATAAGCCAGTGAGGCAGACACCAAAGATCTTCAACACAATCTAAAGCAGAAGTATACAGGCACCTAAGACCTCAATAATGCAGCCTTAATACTCACCCACCATGACTCAGGGAACTGAGCGGAGGGGTTGGAGATTGTAAGAGCCATAGTGGGGGAGAATATCCAGAGACATGCCCCCCCCAGTAACATCATACAAAGGGGGGTGGAACAGGGTTAATTTCTAGGCTGCACATAACCCCTACCCCATGGACTCATCCAGACTTCCCACGGAGGAGGATACCCAGCTGATTGGGGACAGGGAAGAGGGAAATCGGAGAATTGGGGACTCAAACACATTATTTGCTCATTCAGTTTATGTAAATATGGAAAATAAAGATATATTTTATAAAAAAATAAAAAAAGTTTTCCTTTAAAAAAACTGCGACTCAAAGCATCTGTGTGGTAGAATGTCTAGTTCTGTCTACAGTATTTGTTAAAAGAACTTCAACAAGTCAGAATATGACCTTGGCCACATTGGCCTGATTAGAAGTTCAGAACAAAACAAAGACAGTACAGGCAGTGGAATTATTTGGCTTAAAAATAAAATCACAAAAGAATGACATAATCACTGAATCCAAGTTGCTGAAGTGAACTAGACACGTTGGCTCTTTTCACAGGCCAGATCTCTGAGGTCATGGCAGAGAAAGGCGACTTTCAGCTCAGGAAAATGAAAAAATTCCCTGATAATCCCAACCGTCCTGTATCAAATGCTAGCCAATAGTGCTTGAACACTTGAGCAGCAGGAGAACAAACAAACACACAGGTAACACCACAGACCCTTGAAAGAAGCCTTAGCCACAGGTGTCTCTCTGTGCCTCTCACCCCACACTTATGCCAATCAGCTTTCAGTGTCTAGAATTTCCTAGGACCATCACCCTCGCTGCCGCCCGCCTTGCCTGTGGCACTTCTGGTTCCTACAATTCCTTCATTCTGCTATTGGCCAGCTTCCTGGCTTCACCAGCACATTGACTATATTCTCTCAGTCCTGAGGTTCCTCTGCCTTCTCCCCTGAGCCTCCGATTGCAGGCAGTAGGCATTGTACCCCAGCCCATACCCTCACCTCAATGTGACTTCTCATCTTTTAGGAAACAGGACAGGACCCAGAAAAGTAGATGTGAAACCCAATGGTGTTCATTTTTAATTTAGGTTTATTTCTGAGCTTCTGTTAGCTCTCTCCTTTCCAATTTTCTTTTATTAACTCTCTTTTCCTTGTTTGTTAACATGGGTTTTCCTTCCCTAAGTAAAACTGTGGGAAGATTGATCCAGTTTCTGTTCACGAATTTATGAGTTCAACTCATAAACTGACTGTTATCATTCTCCTTTCCACTTTTATTCTTATTCTTTTTTTTCTTAAATATATATTTATTGTCCATAATGAGTTACATTATTCAGTGGGCAAACAATGAGTTGTTTATTCTTATTCTTAAACTCTTTTCCTTGTTTGTTAACAAGGGATTTCATTCCCTAAGTCAAACTGCGCAAAGATCATCCAGTGTTTGGTTTACTAATTTATCAGTTTAAGTCATAAACTGAACTCTTCCCCTGTCATATTTTCTCACCTCAGAATGACTGGCTTTGCCCTTTACTTTGTGTGGAGACATGCATTTCTGGAGAAAAGGGACCCTCTTGTCCCCGTGCTCCCTATGATGACAGGTGTGTATGAACTCACACAGGTGCCTCACTCTTTACGCCTTACATGTAACTCTGCCTCAGTCACTGTCCCCCTGGCCTAGCATTGTGTGTCAGATCTCAGTGAACACTGAATATCACTCTTTCTTTTGCAGGAAGGGCACCTGCTACTCAACAGGACAACACGTTCCGATGCCAAAAGGAGAGCTTCTATTTCTAATTAAAACACACGGTGCTCCAGGTGGCAGAGTTCAGTTCAGTAAGTAGAAATATAGAAAACTGCACTCCATGAGGATCTTGGACTAATCCTTCAGGGCATTGAGCCCGGGAGAGTGTCATGTTGTCATGTTTCAACACTTATTTATTTTCATGTTCACAGCACACCTTTTTTGGATTTATTCAGCTCCCCTTCCCCTCCCTGCCCCCACCAGGGCTCAGAAAGGAAAATTGATTCTAATCAAAAGGGACCCAATTCCTCTATGTGTCCCTGAGCTCTGGGGATAAACAGTAATTGATGTACTGTGGAAGCTGGAGACTGAGCTCAGTTGGGTTATTTAATAGATGAGAAATTCTGGGCAGGTTACTCCCAAGACTCCAGAGTATCCACGTGAACAGCAAGAACCTAGCACCGTGCCTGTCACAGAGCAAGTCCATGCAATGCCCTTTGATTCCTTCCCAGGATATTCTCTAGAAATGCCTGGGCAGTTACTCACCTATCGCCTGTGGTATTGGGACCACACAGGCCACAGCCTCTTCCTTGTCTTCCAAGGGGATCTTCTGTGGTCTCTCCAGGTGAGTGCTTTCATGAGCCACTATGATACCGGGGTCTACCTTTCCAGTACAGGCCTAAGCATGCTCTCTTTGCCTCTGAATTATTTTTCTGCATCCATCTTTTTGTTGCCATTTTGTTTATCATTCTCTATTCTAAGACTTTTCTGGAGACCCCAAGCTTCCATTTCCACCTTGAAGAATTCTCAGGTGGCTCAGTCCATTTTCAGTTCAGATCTCAAATATCCATTTGCTTCTACCATCCAGGCAATCAGAATCTCATGTGATCTGTCTGGGATCATCGTACCTGGATCTACCCAATTTTAGGTCTCAGTAGAAAACATGAACACCGCCCTTGCTTGGGAAGCCAGTGGCGTCTCTTGAAATTCAGAAGAGTTAACTAGGCATGACCTCAATATGCTGGAAATCTAGGTCATCGTAAAGTGTGAACCAGGGACAGAAAAAATTTGCAGAGCAGAAATAAAACAAAGGTAGTACTGTAAAGTGTGTCGCCAGTCTCCAGAGCTCCATAAAGCTCCAAGCCTTCCAACTCTACCAAAACTACAATTGGCAAGGTGGGGTGCTCAGGGTCAGGATGGCAATGCCTCAGGATACTTCTTCCCACACTGTGGCTCTTAAAACCTTTTCACCCATTTCACAACATTCCCTGAGCCTTGGTGGGTATATTAAAAGTATCCTTTAGTGTTACACTCTTTGCGTCTTCTGAGTTTCTGCTTTGATCAGTATTGTGTCTCCTCAGTGTCTACCATCATTTTCCTGGAGGAGGTTGTCAGGCTAGCAGTGAGAGCAGCACTCCTTTGTAATGTCTCCTGGGTCTCGTGGCAAAGGTAATAGAGATGACTCACCTCATGCTGGGAAGGCAGCTATCTTTTCTTGTCTGACTTGTGCATTCATGACTCCACAGGGAATACCATTAACCCTACTTAGGAGGGCCCTCAGAGGAATGGGGACAGGGGAGAAGGGGATATAAGAATAGAAACCATGACAAATATGCAATATGTGTTATGTTCATGTAGTAAAGTTCATAATTAATAAAAATAACAGAAATACAAATGGTGGCAAGGAGTGTCATGCTATTGTAAATTTAATTTAGAATCACATTTCCTCATAACCAAATTGTGTTTTACATTATCACTTACCTGTTCTGTGAATTTTGTGTAAGTTTTCAGCTTTGACTTTTTAAGTATGTTCTGAGCAACATCAAAGTGCTGGATTTATTTCTTACACTGTCTTATTTTTGTTATTGTCTTGCTTAGAAAGTTTAAGGAAGGAATATACACATTTAATAAATAGAAAATATTTATTATACAGCATTATCAAGATTATTTGACAAAAGGCAGTAACAAGCCAAAATAAAACACTTGTACACGAAGCAGAAGTACTTGCGTAAGCACGTACAAGAAGAAGAGACTTTGTCCATTAGGTACCGGGTATACATGTGTACATCTTGGATTCTGAACAATTAGGATTTGAGCTAATATTCTATTTATTCAATAAAATTTATAGTCAGTATAGTAGACATTCAGAGTAATATTGGAATCAGAGTTGAATGGGTTCATCAAATGTCTTAGACCAAAACCTTAAAAAAAAAAAACTTGCATCTTACAATGTTTGAATAGGAACCATTTCTTCATGTATTCTAACTTAAAAAAATCTGAATGCACAAGGTCCATAATAATGAAGGACACGAGATAATGGCTTTAAGAGTAAATAAAAGAATATAAGAGATGGTATATGCTCTATTGCTAGGTTGCCAATTAGTAGAAATGTATGCATTCAGTTCTGGAACCATCTATAAGAACCATTCCTCATTCTGTTTCATTTCAGTGAAAACACAGAACTTGAAATTCACATTTCAGTCTTGAGGTCTTTTCAATAAAGGTGTTTAAAAATAATTTTTAAATAACTGACAGTTGGTTTGTTCTTGGTACAGAACAGACTCAACTGGGCAGTAGAATATGCTAAACCAGAAGAAACACAACTCTCTGACATGAGAGCTGTTAAATTCTGAACAAGTGATGCAGTGGATATTTAAAGATTCTGAGATGCTTTTTGGCTGTGAAGTCAGCATCTTCAACAAGATTGGAAGCATATTAAATAAGACTGAATATAGGTGTAAACAAGGATATTTAAAGGGATAGAATTCAATTCACAAACAGAAAAAAATCAAAAACAGCAAGGGAAATTATTTTATTGAGAATAAAAAGAGAAGAGCGAGAGACAGAAACTAGAACATGTCTACAGATATGAAAACACAGCAAATGAGAGGGAGAATTAGAAAGAAAATTCAAAACAACAAAAAATAGACAAATTAAAGGACATGAAAATAAAAAGGAAAACCTGATTGATGAATAAATATTAGAGAAATTATGACTGAGATTCTTACTGCATACTAGAACAGCTCACATAGCGGTGGAAAATCTTTTTAAAAAATCTAAAATAACCTAAAGTCATCTATATACCATCTTTTCAATCTTAAATTTTACTAGTGATGTGTGCACTTTTATAAAATTTACTTTTTATTGTCACCCACGGTTTTGGTGACCATTTTATATAACAAATTATCAAACCACTTCATCAATAATATTCCCACACACCATAGAACATCTGAAAAATAAGTTCCCTTTTAGAATGTGACCACAGTCCTCAAACTTCCAGGAGCTTCCTCAGACACTGGGGACGATGAAGTACTAGACATTATCAGAACATAAAAATATTTAAACTCTAACCGAAAGACAGCCTTCTAGCTGCAGTTAGATTGACGTTACATTGCACAGATTAGAATCACATGTGTATTGGACACAGAGAACACGTTCACTTGTTCATTACAGGGACTCCAGTGACAATAAGAATTGCTTGTCATTTAAACCAGTAATAGTTGCTATGAGTACGCCATTAGGTTCAAAGAGATTCGTTTCTGTAGTACACAGGAGAAACAATGGCACCACGTTGTACGTACACTGAACCATGAGATGTCCCATTGGTTGGTTTGATTTGCTACAGTAAATGGAAGGTAACATTTTGCCACATGGCTTGTCCTTACTCACGGAAGGGCAGTAGAGAGTCCACTTGGCACAAATGCAAGTGAATCCATTAGAGATCTCTGCTGCTCTGAAATCTATCCTTTTTCCAAAGCCACCGTCCATAAGCATCTATGCTGAATGTTCATTTTGCTCAAGGACCTATCTTGTGTATGAGCTGGCTCCCCAGCACTTCCAAGGAAGTGTGCTGTGCTGGTCAGCGTGCTTACCCTGTTCTTCTCAACAGGAAATCACAGAAGCCCTCCATGTTCACCTGTGTCTTCAAGTGTGGCCTCAGGCTGAACCTGGACCACTTCAGTGGGTGAAGACGAGTCCTCTCAGAGGTCAGGTCCTGCGTCTCCTAAGATGTGCATGAAGAAGGTCTTCTGTCCCCAGTCTCATCTCTAGTTGGTCTTGAGATGCAGACATGATCACAGGGGCTGGTCTATTCCAGCTTGTCCGAGGGTGTGGGGCGGATAAATGTTTACACATGATTGTGCAAAAGAGAGATTATTTTTGTTGATTTTATTTTTATGCTTTATATATATATATTTTGCAATAAAAGTTACATACCCTATGGAATTGTGCTTTGTCATCATTCCCTTTCTTCCTAGAGAAAGCTTTTGAAGAATTCAGGAGTCACAACCCTGGCCTGGACCACTGAAGGCAGGAGCCCCAGACATTGATTCCCTCCCCTGCCCAGCGGTGGCTTCCATCCCCACGTGTCTCCTGGCATTCTGCACCCCTCAGGAGGGGCTGAAGCTCTCTGGCTCTCTGGCTTCTCCATGGGGACCCCTCCTCCCTACAGGGTGGATGAACTTTGCTTGTAGTCCCTCAGGATGACCGAGGCATAGGACACGTTGGGAGGGGTGCAGAGCACAGACTCAGACACCGGGGAGCTGGGCACGGAGCTGCCCGAGGCCACTGAGTCTCGGAAAGGCGACGGAGGGGTCAGGGCAGGAGAATCCTCGGGGGTCAGCTTGCTGGCCACCTGCACGTCCTCTTCGTCGTCGTCTTCCAGTTCATCTTCCTCCGTGTTGCCTTCGCGCTGCTCGTCCACGAACTCCTGCAGGAGCTTAAACCTCTCGCTGTCATCCTCATCCTCATCGGCCGGTGGGGACACGGGGTCCTCCTGGAAGGTGCTCAGCTGCAGAGGCAGCATCTGCAGGTGCTGTGGAGGTGGTGGCGGTGGGAACAGTGACCTCAGCCCATTGCCCGGACCCCCCGGGCCGGCCAGCACCGCGTGGAAGTCCGGGATGGCCGTGTTGAAGTTGCTGACCACTCCCTGCAGATGGTCCATCAGGGGTGTCTGCGGCTGTGGGAGGGGAGGGGACAAGCCCTTGGGGATGGCCTGGTCAGCCAGGAATAGAGGGGTCTCCTCTGCGGTCAGGTGGGGAGGCAGGGGTGGGGTGGTGACCGCAGATGGCCCACGTCGGTGCACCACCATGGAAGGGCTGCTGGGAGGGCTGAAGTGAGCAGGCTGGGCATCGTCCTCCTCCTCCACGTTGTAAAGGGTCTTGGTGCTGGCATCGGAAAAGGTCAGGCTCTTGCCAGAGCCCTGGTAACTTTTAGTAAGAGGCTTGATGACTGCTGTTTGGTTGCAGGCCGTCTCGTTGGTCTTCACGTGCACAGAGAGGCGGTGCCACATGTGCTGTCCCTGGGGTGCCTGTCTTCCACCTGGTTCAGACCATGACACAGACTTGCCATTAGAACTATAAATGAAATAGAGATGGGTTTACTTACAGACGGACCATGCACAGCAGAAATACATCAAATCTCCATCAGACCCAGCTCAGTGTAATTAACCACATCGGCCACCTCCCAACTCCCCCTTACTAGAAAACTGAAGTTATTTCCACAGGCTGCCTCTGTAGGCAGGTCACTCTAGCCAGGCCGAGGAAGTGTGGACCCAGAGAAAGGTCTTTGGCTAGATAAGCTAGTCTGTAGTAGAAATAAGCTATTTACATTCAGGTTTAAGATTTCACAAAGTCCTCCCCCAACGCACACTCCGTAATTTTCCTCTCTAGTAATAAAATTGCTCCAATAACAATAATATTGTTAGCACATAATAAATAAACTCCCTCATTGAAAACCTGTGAATGAGTCTCAAACTGATAGAACTAAAAATACAAACTTAGATGAACACACAGGAACAGTGAATTTAGTCTTTGAAACAAGTCAAGGCCCACATCTGAAAGTACTCTCATCCTTTGGGGTTAAGAAGCAGAAGTTCCCTGTTTCTCACTCTGAAGCATAAGTAGTTCTCATTAGCAGAGGGGCTTGGACAATAAGAATGATACCTGTACAAGGGAGGGAAGGTCAGATGGCAGAAAAAGTTGGGATACATTAGCAACAGTTAAACATTCTTCTTTTTTTTTTCTGATTTCAAAACATTATTCCTTACACATACATTGGATGGTGAGTTACATAAAGGCCCTCCTTCACAAGTTTTCCCCATGAGAATACTTGTAGGTGTGCTTGAAAGAGATGGAATGGAAAGAGATAGACGCCCCGAAAATACAAATGCTTACAGCTTGCTGTGGAACTCCAACAGATTTCAATGTAGAAGGAGACAACGTTAAGATTCAAACAAAGCAGCTGTCACCAAACAAAACCTCCTTTCTGGGTCTTGGCTCACTAAGCCTTGGTAAATAAAGATCCTAGACCTGCGGCATCCTTCTAGCCTGGATTGAAAGCATCCCCCAGGCAAAGCTCATGTACTGAAGGCTTGGTCCCCAGAGTAGCAGTGTTCAGGGTGAGTCCTTTGGAGGTGACCTCATTAAAGATTAATCCACTTATAACTTAGTAGGTTTTGTGAGAGGGGCTTGATCAGCTCTCTCTGTCTTTCTGTCTCTCTGTCTCTCTCTCTCTCTCTCTTTCCTGGTCATGTTTAGCTGAGTAGCTTTGGTTCAACAGGTGCCTTTACCATGAGGTTCTGTCTTATCAAAGACCCAGAAACAATGAGGCCAAGTTACCAAGGGCTGAAACCTCCAAAACCATGAGCTAAAATCAATCTTTCTTCCTTTAATTTGATTTTCTCAGATATTTTGTTGCGGTGATGTAGAACCCATAGGTCAACTTTCATCTTCATGAAGCTCTAATAAAACTAACCAAGTAGAAAATACCTCTGAAAAAGCAACAATGAAATGTTCTATGTGTACATCATGGACTCTAGTCTTCGTATTGGAACATCTTAAGTCTTGCTTTTGAACTCAGCTTATTTTCTGTATAGCTTTTAGCATATGGTTGTGCCTTCCCATAGCTATCTATTAATAAAAGCAGTGTCATTTGTTATCATTTGGTCTGCTTTTTAGGAGTTTGCTTTTTCCACTCTACTGCTCAAAGTAACAGGGGAAGTAAGTAACACAGTGAGAATGTGGTTGTCACATTGAAAGGAATAGGAAAGTGAACAATTATCTTCTTAGTGGAGGTGTGAAATAGACTCGTCTGTATCATTGCCTTTTGTTGGGAAAAATTAGAAAAGGGTTATTAATTGGCACAAGGATCTATTTAATCATTTTGAAAACATATTAACTAGTGCTTCAAACTTATATGTGATATTTATTTTTATAAGTTATATCTTTATTATCCATATTTTGATACACTGAATGAGCAAATAAAGTGCTGGTTATGTGTGACATTTATGATGAGCTTAATGTTGCATGTTTCATATTTTATAATCCTGCAAAGTGAAGGGAGCCAAATAGGAAAAAGTAGAGATCTACTTAGAACATGTGATATGATACTGAGTGTAAATACAAAACTCTGAATATAAAGACTCTCAAATAGACATGACAGCTACAATATCGGCATCATTATTTGGGGTGAAGGCTTTCACATATGTGATGGTCTAAGAAAAATGTCATCTCCAAAGTAACATTTCAATTAGCATTTCTACCAAAAATATGCGTCTTACCTAGTGTACAAGTGTTTATAAATACTGATATTTTTGATTTATAGACTGCTGAATTGTGTTAGAATAGCTGTCTCTCTTCTGAGTTGAACTGACTGGAGAGCAGAATGGCCCTGCCTCCAGCAAAAATACAGCTACCCTGTGTCATCAAAGGGGGAAACCAGAATTACAGCTCCTCCTGATTTCTCAACTTCCTGTCCTCTCTTGAGATATTTAATATGGCTCTTCCAGAAAATATCACATCTCTTCTTACCTTCCCTGAATATGCATTAGAGCTCTGACCCTTAAACAGTATCCATCCTTGTCGATTGTAATGGGGAATCTTTTTCTTTTCCTAAATGCCTACCCCAAAATGTTCATTACTAATATAATTAAGGTAAAATGTTATCTGAGTACTCACCTAAATCTATGGATGTGGTGTGTGTGTATGTACATGTGTTATAGAAAACTACAGGTCCCTTAGTTCAAGGACCAGGCATTGCCCAGTCTTCCCAGTAACCTAGCAAAACAAGACTCTTGCTGTGATGGTTAAGTTTTGATGTCAACTTGACCTTTCAAGTGATCTTGGGTGGGTCTCTGAGGATGTTTACAGGAAGGCAGCCTCTCAGCAAGGGGCAAGATGTAAGGAAGCTCAAAGGAGCTAGAAGTAAACATCCTTTCCTGTGCGGGCAGTGCAGAAAGGAAATTCCAGAGACTCAGGAAGCCATTAAGTCAGGGTTAGGGTTACAAGACCCCACCCTAATGCTATAGAAAGGGAAGAAATTCTCTCCTTGGCTCCTGCCTGTTTGCTGTCCTGTGTGTGGTGTTGGTGCTGGGTTTTTCTCTCTCTGCTTGGACCTGTGAAAGAGGGCTAGCCTCTTTCACTGTTATAAGAACTTCCCCTCAATCTGTAGTTTCAATAAATATTTTCCTCCCCCAAATTGTGCCTGGTTTGAAGATTCATCCCAGCAGCGTGTGACACTTGCATTCCTAGGAAATCTCAAGGTGACTCCATTGAATCCTCCTGCTCAATGATTGGGTTGTTTTTTCTCCTGTCCAGGGCTCCAGATAACCCTCTTTATAAATCACTCCTGCCCATATGTTAATAATATTATTGATGAGCTAAAAGGCAGATATCATCATAATTTAGTTCTGTTTTCATTGAATCTGACTTTTATTCCTGTCATGGGAGATTTTCACTATCACTATCAAAATTAGGAGCTCTCCCTGCCCCCAGAGTCTTGCTCTAGATTTGCTAAAAAGTCCCATTTAATTAGGAAACAGATCTCATGCCCCAGGGCATTTAATGGATTACAAAAAAAATAGACTAATCTTTTTATTTCAAGGACAAAATAAACTGCTGCTTGAAAACCAGAGCTACTAGGGAAAATACAACACTGTGTAGAAATTGCAGCACAGCATATAAACTTTGGTCCTTCAGGATGAGTCAATTCTCATCTGTGGTCAGTGAACAACCTGAACATCAAGTTCATGGATCTACACATCCATTAAGCCTTGTTTGTAGACTGAATTAGCACCATTTCACTGCAGATTATACAGCACTATCTGTAAATTCATGTGGAATGTATTATGGTGAATTTTGCTGTTGGATAGATAGGAAATGAAATTCTGAGCTTTTGTTGTGTTCTGTAACCCAGTGACCACTGAAGAGGGTAATCATGTAGGTTCAGTCGGTAAAGACTCAATGACTATTTCTGTGGGAAAAGGGAGCCTCTTGTTTGAAAAGATTGGGAACCCCTTCTTAGTAAAAAAAATATTTAAATATGGGACATCCCAAAGGAATAAGAATATTATAAAAATATAGTATTAGTATGAAATAAGGTCCTTGGTTAATCCCATATTACTTTAACATGCTCGGCTCCAGCATTGCTTGTCTTTTTATTTAAGCAATCCGATTGAGCAAACACCAACATAACCATCGCATAACACCCTCACCTTGTTTTAACTTTAAAGGCCAAAACTCAGCACCAAGATAACATCCTATTTGAAAACAAAATATTGTACAGTCCGCTGACACCAGAACGCCATCTTGGAGATGGCTGTTGTAGACACACAACATAAGAACTGTTTGGAACCATTTGAATCAGACTTCTGTTTTCCCTGGGCAACCCCAACTTAGTAGTCCCACTTCTTGTGAACATATCAGAAACATATTCCTGTTTAGTATTTGTTCTTCAACCTGAAGGACTACTTGAACATAACTGAAATTTCTCGCCCTTTGACTCATCACTACTTGTAAGGTCAGAATCTGAATATATTTTTGAAGACAAATGGATTCTTATTATATAAGAAGTCAATACAGTTGTTTCTGTTGATATCTAATCTTAAATAGCATTGTGAATTTTGTTCTTTACCCTTCTGATTCAGCCCTGCATTAGTCAGAGATCCATTGGCTTAATGAAATTTGAAATATACAAAATCAGAGTATATGACCTTTCTTTTGTTATCTTTAGATCAATTGCATTTAAGATCTTCAAACTATATGCTATAGAACCAGAGAAAAAGAAGACCCACACAAAAATCACTTTGCCTTTTTATAGACTTATGATTTCAACGAATCAATAAAGCAAAAGTTATCCTCATGTTATGTCATCAAAGTCAACAAAGGATAGAAGTCTCTGGAACCTTTTCTGGAGCAAATGTTCTGTAATACTTGTCAAATCCATTATAAACAAGAATTCTTATGGTTACTAAACTTTTTATTTAAGCAATCTGATTGAGCAAACACCAACATAACCATCACATAACACTAAATTCTTACGGTGGTTACTAAACTTTTTCCAAGTAAGATATAAATTATGGTTAGTTTCATAAATTACAGACGGAACAAAGACACACCCAATTTTAAAAGGTCATGTTGTTACTGTACCAGAGTAGTACCCTAACAGAGGTATATCACAAGTAATCACACACCTCTAGAAAGTATAGATGAGCTCAGGCCAAATGTCTTTATACTGCCTATGCTTCTTGCTACTAGACTTATCATTTGAATTACCAGTCACCTGACACCCATTGGCACATGAAGGCCTCACACTTTGTCTTGCAAATATGGGCAGTTACATTGTTCTGTGTGGATTATTCCTAAGGGGAGAGTTGTAGATAAATGTAATAATCTATTTCATTTTTAATGCTAATTCCTTTGCTTCCTTTTTATTCATAAAAACAGTGGGAACATAAGGTCACTGAAAGTGTGTGTGTGTGTGTGTGTGTGTGTGTGTGTGTGTGTGTGTGTGTGTAATTCTGCAAGAACAACCATGATTAAAATATCTAGTACTGGTCTTTGGTACACAGATTTAAGACTACTGATCTCTTTCCTATCCATTGATCCACTATTTCCTCAAGAAGGAAAACATCAATAGATGCAATTCTAAAAGTTCTTAACAACCAACCTGTTCGCTTTGCTGATGGTTGCATTATTATTTTTCTTTTAATGTCATCACCAAGGAAGTGCAGCATTTGGCTTTTACTTCTGTTTTTAGAAACTCACCTTTAAGTCACGAAACGACAGTTGATTTGGCTTTCTCTCTGGCCCTGCTGTCATGGCAGGAAAAACACATCTACCCATTCCCATCAATCCCTCTTGACAGGCGGCCAGCAAACAGCTGTCACAATTAGGATCTCCTTGCCCTGTCCTTGGTCAGACTCACCCCATGGTATAAGAAACACTTGATGCCTTTGGACTTGGCAGAATGAGAGAGAAGGGATCCCACCATGCTATAGGGGCTTTAACAAAAGCTTCCCAATACCACACACTGGCATGACTACCGACTTGTTCCTCTAAGGGTCTGCATGATTTGGAGGGGAAAACACTGTTTCGTATTTAGGCTTCTTAGGGGAGTAGCAGAAAGACAGGCCTGAGACTGAAGGGAAGAGACACCATGGCCCCCTTCACCAGTCTGTTCGGCAAACATCTGAACCAATTGGGGTCTTCCATCTGACAAGCTAGTCAAGCCACAGGCTTCATCAGTGGGCACCCTCCTGCTGCAGGAATGTGTACCTTTGACTCTCCCAGGAGTTTGAAGGGCTGTAGAGGAACAGCTGAAAATGACCACAGACTCGTGCACAATGAGTTGAACATGGTCTATGTTCTTTGGTTTAACTTAAAAAGACACTGTCAAGAGCTAAAGATCGAAAATTGGACCAAACATGCATTTTTTTTTATCAGATGGGAGATCTGATAAAAATCACTTAGAATGTTGGAAAAATGACTACTTTTCTTTCTTTCTTTTTTTTTTTTTGTGGTTAAAACTCATTTTAAGTGGAATTCACAAAATATTTGTTTTGGGTTTCCCCGGGGTGTGGGAGACACCAAGCAGAAGCTGATGTTGATACCCACCCCCACAAACTGCCATTCTGGAATGTTACCCTACATTCCCAGCTATGGCTATTCACGCAGACAGGAGCATTTCAAACATTTGCGCAAGAGCAAAAAGGCAAAATGAAAAGAAAAGAAAAAGAAAAAGCTCTGTTGGCCAAAGGGAAGCTGACGAATTTCTGGAGGGGGAGAATTCACTTTTGAGCTCATGAGTAGGAGTCGCAGACAAAAGTGAATCTTGAGGATTAAGAAAAGCATTGCATCAAAACATAAAATAAGCAAAAAGTAAAAAATAAAGAAAAAAATAAAGAAAAAGACCAAACTAGCCACTTGACAGTGTCCTTTTAAGAATGATGGACAATCAAATTAAGGCAGTCGTGCAAACCATGGCACACAGGTGATCGTGCCATCCTTCATGGCATGCACCACCACATCGTGTTAGAAAGTAGAAATACCCAGGAGAGAGAAAGCAAGAGCAAGACACTAGATTGTTCCATGCAGCTTCTCTTACACATTCACTGCAGTGTGGGGGTTTTCAAAGCTGCACATGTGCCGACGGACACTGGCTGGTGGGCGAGAATTCTGGCTCCCTCTTCCTGAAGAGTGAAAAGAAAAAGACAGCCAGTGAGCATGGGGGTTAAGCAGGTGGACAGATGTGGTGATTATTCCTCTCGGGTGATGCCTGCTCCTGGGGCAGGGCCGAGACTGGCTCTTTTGAGCCTTTTTTCCATGTGGTGTCTAATCTGTCTCCTGGTGTCTGATCTGTAGCCTGTGTGGCTAGCTGTTTCACACTGTCAAGTTCCTTTCTAAGAACCATACCAATGGAATTACTTCTTTACCATTTCCAAGTCGTTGGTCTGCTGTGTCAATGTCTCCCAGTTTGACCATTTCCACTTCTGACACATTCCTCATTCTCCACCCATACTGATTGTGGTAGTTTCAATGCAAAGTATCACCCACAGTCTCATCTGTTTGTGAATGATCCTCATATTCAATCCCTAGCGAGTGGAGACTTAGGGAGGCAGATCTTTGATGGAGGATGTGTGTTGCTAGGGACAGAACTTGAGGCTTATCAGTCTAGTTCTACCATCAGCTCTACCAGGTGTTAGCTAGTGAGCTCACTCTTGCTTCTACATCCCAACTGATGTGACAAGATGTGATGTCCAACCTCTGTTCTGTCATGCTTCCTGTGCCATGATGAAACTCCCTTCAAGTGTGTAAGCAAAATAAACCCTTTCCTGTCATATTTGGCTTTCATAGTTAATATATGCTTTTGGTTTGGTGTTTTATCCTAGCAAAGGGAAGGCAGCTGCTATACTGTTGTAAGCTGTCAACCACACACCTCTTAAAGGAAGTTCATAGATTTATATCTGAAACCATGACTGTCAACTGAATTGTGACTCTCCTTACTTCATAAAAGCACTGCTTCCCAAGAGACCACTGGTCACAGGTACCAGATCTTAATCTTTCTAGGGCCTGTTCCCAAGACCCTTGAAGTAGATGATGGTGGTGATGATCCCTCATCAGGGGCAGGAAGTGGGAGGCTGGGTGGTCTGAGACCCAATAAATATGGAAAAAGATAGACAAGGACTTGTCCAGGGAAGGTAGAGAGGGTTATTTCTTGGCATTCACAAGATAGAAGATATGTAAAGGGAGAAAGTGGGAATGTAAAGAGAGCCACTTGCTAAGGTTGGAGGAATTTGCCACAAAGGGAACATGTCATCTTATCCTCTGGCTGATATTTCCTTTCACAGCACACAGGGTGATCTGTCCTCTGTGTCATTTTGCTGAGGAGAAGAACACAGGCTAGACATGGCAAGGCTGATGGGACAGCCATGGGGAGTTGTCCTTTTCATCATTTGTTGGGATCAGGATGAATGGCTTCCCTATGAGTTGAGGAGCACTTAAAAATTGGTGGGAAAACTCTGTCTTGTCTCTCATGAAAAAGACTTTCAGGCACCAGATGCTAAAGGTGAAGCATCAGTGCATGCAGGTGATATGGATGATGCCAGTCAGGTTGGGGAAGCTGTAGGGATATAGTTCCCTCTAGATGATCCCCCCAAAACTCAAATGTTCTCTATGGGTTTGTATTTGACCATCTCCATTAAAGACCTCAGTGGTAGCTCTGTAGGGTTAGCCAGAAAAAACCCATCAAACCAGAGGTGTGGAAATTCAAGAAGAGGAGCAGAAAGAGGAAGAGGTGTTGCAAGAACAGACCATCATGGATCTTTGCCTACTGAGCCCCTCAGGCCTGACAGTTGCTTGGAAGGAGAAATATGAGTTTAAAACTTCAAATTAGAATAGTCTTTTCAATACCTAGAAGCAATGATCTGTATTTGTAAGGTGGGAAAAAAGTTTTCCTTAGCACAATTGTATATGAGAGAAGAAAAAAAAACATCAGTATATATGATTCTATCAAGTTTTAACCATTCAAAATCCACCTGAAAGTGCATATTGGGTTTAGCTATTTAAAATCCTCACAGAGAAATAAATTGTGAGACTTTGAAGTAACTTTATCACTACTAAAATATTCCATTTATTTAAGGAAAGCAGACAAAGAAATAGTGTTTACTATGCAAGCTTGGCAAAGTGGAGTTGTCCCTGAAATCGAACATGCCCACCAAAAATGACTAAGATCTTTAAAGCAATGAACATCACCAAGGAGAAGATGGGAAGCAAAGAACATTTGAAAGTATAAATGAAAGTAGAAAAGACCCTCCAATCTTTAAAATATTGCCAAGACTTCATCTCATGTTAAAGGAGAAAGTATGTTGGAAGAATTTGGTTTTGTCTTGATATAACTGCCTGCATCATTTTGTCATTTTGACTTTATTTTTTGGGGGGGAGGGTTCAATGAAGGGTCTTGTTCTAGCCCAGGCTAACCTAGAACTCACTATGTAGTCTCAGGGTGGCCTCACACCTGGCCTCCCCAGTGCTGGGATTAAAGGCGTATGCCACCACACCTGGCTCATTTTGACTTTTCTAGCATTGAAGAGCAAGGGCCCTGGCAGGTCGGGCTTCAGGAGCCTATACCCAACACACAGACCTCTCTGTACATGAAGCTTAGTATTCTGTGGTTAACCTTTTCAAATTCTATTAATTTATTCTACTTGCATAATTAAACAAGTTAAGCTAATTGAATTGAATTTAATTTATTTAATTTTATAGTTAACTAATTTTTATCTCTTTTTTTTGGTATAGTGGATGGAAAAATAACATATCTTGGGGGTATCAACTCAATGATGGTTCCAAGTCACATAGCTTCCCTACCTTCCCTGGACAGGTCCTTGGCTGTCTGTTCCTCTGCCTGTTAGGTCCCAGCATTCCCAGCTTCCCACTACCTGTTGCTGCCCAGGAATCGTCACCACACCCCACTGCAGTGGACTTGAGTGTAAACCCCAGAGACATCAAAGCCTGGTGCAGGTTCCAAGAAGCTTCTAGGGGATGTGAGTAACAACAGCCATCTATGCCTGAATAGTCAACGTAGCTGTCATTTGGCAGCTGGGCAGGGGTGAGCCTCTTGTCCATTCCTGACTCAGGTGCAATGCTCTGGGGGGGGGGTCACCTTTCTAACATTGGTAGGGGAAGAAACATCTGGAGGGAGGAGGAAATAAAGTCCCATTCTCCCATGGCACTTGCCCACAGACTGGTTGGAGTTCCCCTTTCATTGGTAGCCTGTAGGTTGTGTATGTGAAAGTCATAGAAGGAAGGCTGTGCCAACCCCTGAGAGGACTGCTTTGGCTCTAAGTATGCCTCTCTGTGTGATATAAGGTGGCAAAAGAGAGATAGATGGATACATGGATAGGTAGGTAGGTATATAGAAGGACAGATATAGACAAATAATAGATAATAGATAGATGATAGATAGATATAGATAGATAGATAGATGATAGACATAGATGATAGAATAATGATAGATGATGGAAATAGATGATAGATAGATATAGAGATAGATATAGATAGATATAGATGTAGATGTAGCTGTAGATATATATAGATGATATAGATATAGAAATAGATAGATATAGGTAGATATAGATATAGATATATATGTAGATGTAGATGTAGATATAGATATAGATAGATGTAGATGATATAGATATAGATGATATAGATATAGATAGATAGATGTAGATATAGACATAGATATAGATATAGATAGGTGTAGATAGATATAGATATAGATAGATGATAGATAGGAAACTGAAAATGAGAGGTTAAAGCTTTGCATTGTGACTTTAACCCTTCATCAGTTTTTGAATTAAGGGTTTCATGCTTCCATTTTGTATTGGGCACTGCAAATGATGAGATGGTCCAGGCTGCTGGAGACATGGGAGGCGGGGGAGAGCTGTCCTGACGACCTAGATTCTTGACTTTCTGCCCTTGCATACTGAGACAGCGGTGACATGTCTGTGGCCTTCCAGGATCTGGAAATAGAGGCTCTGTGGCCTCTGTATAGTTGTCACTGCCTTTTGGAGCTACTCCTGAAGTTAGTGAATGGTTCTCTGGTTGCTTTTATTTTTTTGGGGGGGTGGGGTGGGGGTTCTGCCCATTGCCATTTTTCCTCAGTTTCCTCTAAACCATCCCAAATCCACACTAATTAACTATGACTTGAAGAAGCTGAAGGAATAACATCCTCTCTGTGACCCTAAGGTTTTGAATCTCCAACTTCCCATTTGCATCGAAGTAAAGCATCAATGACTCCTGCACACAAATCTTGATTTTATGAAGGTAGTGCCTTATTAAAGATTTATACGCCAAGGCCTGAACTCTGATGCCCCAAATGACCATTTTGTCAACCACTTGAAAAAAGAGAGAGCACTTGACTTAAGCTCTTTTTAGCAACTGTAAAGCCACATATTCAACCAACTACAGATTCTGCAAGCCAGAGTAGAAGCTTGGAGAGAAAAGACAGCATATGGGGGGTTGTCAAATCTAAGTCCCAAATCTGTGCTGGAATCTTTTTGGCAGAAACTGTAGATTTAAAGAAACCCCAGAAGTTAGGAAAAAATACTCCGTTAATGTCTTTAGACAGTACAAGGATCTTCTTTTCTCTCTTTATCTGCTTCTCTCTCTCTCTTCCTCCCTCTCTCCTTCCCTCTCCTTTTTCCTTCCTCCCTCCCTCCCTCCTTTCTGTCATTCTGCTTTTCTTCTTTGTATAAAATTGCCGTTAGTCATAGGATAATGGACGGTTTATGGCTATTAATAATTCAAACAATTTTCCTGTGCATAATAACCTGTCTCCTTTTATACATATTTACTTACAAATTATTTTATTTTTTTCATTGTTGTATGTATGTGTGTGATGGTACATGTGCATTTGTAGGAACAAGTGTGTAGAGGCCAGAGGACAACCTCAGGAATTATTCCTTAGTAATACCATCACCTTGTTTTTGTTTTTGTTGTTGTTTTGTTTTCAGATAAATTATTCATTGTCCTGGAGCTTGCAAATGGGATAAACTGGCTGGCCAGTGAGGCCCAGACATCTACCTGACTCTGCTTCCTCAGCTCTGGGATTACTGGCACCCACTGGCATTTTCATCTGGGTTCTGGGATTTGAATTTCAGTCAGTATACTTGCAAGTGAGCACTTTCCTGACTGAGCTGTCTCCCAGTCCTCCACAAATGACTTGTTTTGATGCTATTTTATTTGCTTTAGGTCACCTTTAACTCACTTTATGCCAAAAGCTATCCTTTATATGAACTTGAAAAGTGACTACAGACATTTTACACTGTAGGACATGAGCACCAATCACTAGCCAAGGAGCCAGGAGACCTGGTGCTGTCCAATTATATATATACACTGCTTTTAGGACTCACATTTTTTTCATCCCCAATAGCAGAGTTCTATCCCAGTTTAAACCATGACTATGAGTACCTTTACTTTGAAAGACAGGAAACAAAGGCACCAACAAAAGAAGCAAAATGTTTTCTATTCCTTCCACGAATCCATGGCATCTTAAGTTTCCCCTTCACCATCTCATTCATTATCTTTACTCAAGAACATTGAACGCTAGAGGAGAAATTCTACTGGGTTTTATCTTTTCCCTCTTTCAGCGCCCCCTCTCCTTTTAGGCAGCACCAGGGACACTGAATGGCTGTGTCAGGTGAAAGTCAAGGCTGCCAACTGTCAGGTTAGCCAACTGTGTCGGAAGCTGCATGTCTGTGGAAGGGTTAGAGGTGAGTCTACTTTTAGCAGTGACAGAAAGTAGGAGACAATTCCAGATGGTCAAGCTTAAAGATATATAAAGCTCTCTATGGAAATCATGTGGCAGCTGTCCAAACTAATCACGAAAATGACAGCAACCACTGGAGACCTTGTTAGCAGAATCAAGTGAATTTTTGGTTGCTCATGTAGCTGAGTTTGTATCTCCGATTGCTTCCCAAAAACAAATGCATTTCATTTCTAAGCAATGACTTGAGAGGAGAATGGAGCCTCACTATATATATAATATTATATATATATATATATATTAGCCCTCTGTGAATAGTAATGTCTTCCAGTTTTCCTTCAATGCACACATTTCTTTAATGAACCCAAATGCACCAACTTCCATGATAGATAAAGATATTGTTCCATAAATTCCTAATTGTTACAATTTGTAAACTAACAAGGAACTAGAGTATTATTTAATAAATTCAATTAAATGACCACCACAGATTTGTCAAATATTAAAATCCTTTCTTTTGAAAATATTAAAGACATGTTTAAAGCTTTCTATTTATTAAATTATTGAAAATATTATTCTAAATGCAATGTCCCTTTAAAGAGAAAATTTGCTATATTTCATCATGTAATATTTTAATACTTTAACAATATGTATATTCCTGTATATTGGTAAATAATACATATGGCAGCTTTCAGCATATTATTAAATTTTATATACACTACATCACACTACATCTTTGTTCAGCAATTACTCTTGTTGTATAGTAGTATGTGGATATAGTTTTAGTTCATTGCTTAAACTAAACTGAATGTGTACACATGGTGAAAACAAATTCATTCTCCACTAATGGCTATTTAAGATGTTTCCATAATTTTGTTTTTTAAAACAATGCTGCAGCAAACCTTGTTGGCTGTATCTCCTTGCAGACCGATGGAAGGAATTTTTTTGTGTGTATCTAGAAGTGAAATTCATAGTTTTTGTGCAAATACTCTCCTCTTTTTTACATTACCCAAGCACTCTGGAAAATTCCTGCACAATTCACAATAGTGTGTGAGGATTCATATTATTCTTTTCAATTCTGTTTGGATTAATTTTTTTGTTATGAACATTTTCCAAAATATAAAATTGTCAGCCTGATGTACATTATAAAACTCTCCTGTAAATCTTTTCACCTGCTGATTTTAACAGTCATTAATGATTGATAGGTAGATCAATTATTTTCTTACAAGATTCCAAAGTGGTGAAATAATTTCATCACCTTTTCTGTATTTGTCACATACATTTCTCTTCCTAAGAACTTCTCTTAGCCATTTACTTTCTACAAGTTAAAATTCATACAAAAACGCAAACCAAATGGAGACTTCTTTTTCTTTATTTACCAATGTTTGGAACGATTTGGTTTCCTAGTGTCCCTCCACAGAGCGTTCCCTGTGCTCCTGTTCATATTGTCTTATTGCTTCCTTTTGTTTTCCAGTGCTGTGGTGCTAGCTCTTGGCATGATAAACAATAAGCTAAATCAGATTAGACATTGTGTGCTGAATCTGTTAAATAAGGTGATGTAGAGTCTCTAGTATTATGGCCATCAGAGTTGCTTTATCACCTTTCAGGTACAAGGGGACGGCTCTGGGATTCAGATATAGCTCAGTGATGTAAGGCTTGCCTACCTTGCTCAAGGCCCCAGGTCCAATCCCCAGTACCACAAAAACGGGCCTTGGGACAGGAGGATAATGACTTACTCAATGGAATTAGCAGATGAGATAAAAGTTTCTATGCAGTTTGATAGGACTCGATGACCCTAGGTCAGACAAATTCAAAACGTTTGGGAGGGGGGTTGGAGAGATTGCTCAGCGGAAGGCCCTGGGTTCAATTCCCCAGGACCCACATAAGCCAGAGCCACAAGTTGGTGGCCCTGGATCTCTCTCTCTATATCTCTATCTATCTATCTATCTATCTATCTATCTATCTATCTATCTATCTATCTATCTATCTATCTATCTATCTATCTATCTATCTATCTCTGTCTCCCTCTGTATCTCTCTGCTTGAAAATGAACAAATAAAATATTAAAAAAACGTTTGGGGGGTTTGTAGGTATGCATGTTCAGTGTTCATGTGAGTGAGTGCACACTAACACATGTCACCACATTCATGTGGAGGACAGAAGAAAACCTCAGGGGTTCGTCCTCAACTTCCACCTTGGTTGAAGCAGGGTCTCATGTTATTGGCTGCTGCATTCACCAGACTAACTGGCTCACCAGCATCCATGATTGCAAAGGTTTCCCTGTGTCTCACTCCCATCTCAGCACAGAAGCTGTGAGACTTCTGATGTCAATGCTGCCACACTTGGCTTTAGGTGGGGTTTAGGGATCTGAATTCAGGTACTCAAGCTTGCCCAGCAAGCATGTTATCAACTGAGCCAGCTGCTAAGCCCCATTCAGGACTTTTGATGGAGGCAGACTGCGTGCTGAGCTTCATCTGCGTTCATCAACACACTGTGTGTACACTCAGATGAAGCCATCTGTAGTCACTTTAGATTGTGGCTTCCTGTCACTGATGACTTCAGAATAAGACAAAGGTTTGATGACTAAACCTGACCCTGGGATTGATTCCTGTGCTTCTGGAACTGGATTGAGGGAGAAATTTGAAGGATCTCAGAGGTCTTAGCTAGAGCAACCCTAGAATGCTGAAAAGAGACTATGGGTGATTCTGACGGGATTTCAGAGAATCAGATCACCAAAAGAAATGCACACAGTAAATACTGTGCTCATGAGGTTTCAGACTGGAGCAAAACCTCTGCTGGAAATGGCATTTGGCTACAATTTTTTTCTGTGTCTGAAAAGTTTCAGTGAAGCTAAATTTAAAAAGTAATGAACTAATTCATTTGACCAAAGAAATTTCAAGACAGAGTTGTAAAGACAGGCTTGAATATTAATGGCTGCTTTTCAGTCAAGTTTGTATTGAGAATTAGAAGCAAACAGCAGATTATAAAGATGCTGAACACATGCCATTGGCCAGAAAAGTAGTGCTTTTGAAATTGATGAACAAAAGGATGTTATTATTGAAGAGATTAGTGCTGATAAAGAGAAACAGATTATTTTGCACTGGGGTAATAGGAAATATGGTTTGAGGGCATCTCAGAAACTGGCAAGAACCTGCCCATCAAAGATTCCAGCATGTAAAACTCCCAAAATCCTGTGAAATATTTTCCTATGAAAAGATGTACTACTCACAAAGGACCAGCTAGAGACGCTTATTCTCCTGAGTGGCCACTGTAGCAATGCTCCAAGGGTCCCCAGCTGTTGAGCAAGCTGGAAACAGAGCTTGATGTCATTCAATTGGGACTAGTTTTGCAAGAGTTATGAAGTCAGAGGCTTCTGCCAAGATTCCAGGGAAAGTTTGCAAGGCCAGGCAATGGGAAGCAAGTTTGCAGTCTCTGCAGGAAACCCACAAAAGAACTCTGTATGAAGCCATGATGGTAAGGCCTAAAGTGAAATGGAGACCTCAGAATGTTGGTAACACCAGGAATGTTGGATGTGTTCTGGAAAAAGCTGCAGGCACCAAGTGGAGCCAGCCCAAGAGAGAGACCATGCAAATCACAAGTTTCAAGAAGGTAAAGAGACAGGGTTGACATGATGTTCCCAGACTCAGGACATAGAGCTATTGGTTTCATGTTTACCACTTTGGGGTTTAGTCTTACTTTGGTCTCTTTTTTTTTTTTAGGTAGGGTCTCCCTCTAGCCCAGGCTGACCTGGAATTCACTAGGTAGTCTCAGGGTTGCCTCAAAGTCATGGTGATCCTCCTACCTCTGCCTCCCAAGTGCTGGGATTGAAGGTGTGCACCACCATACCTGGCTTCCTTCTTTCTTTTCCAGGCACCCATTTCTCCTTTTTAGAATGGAAATATTTATTCTATGCCACTGTATATTGGTAGCCTGGAACTTTGTTTTTGATTCTCCATATGCATACTGAGAAGATATAGTCTTGAGTCTCAATACACTCTGGAATGTTAAACAATATTGTAAGTGCCAAGATTTGGGGGACTCAGATGGAATATATTACATTACGATATGATGATGAGCCTTTGGGGGGGTCAAAGGTGGAGTGTTATTATTTGAAATGAAAGTTTCTTTCTACAGATTCGTGTTTTGAACACTTTGTCCCCAGCTGGTGGTGTTATTTATAAGGTTCTGGAAGCTGAGAGGGATGATTGGTTGGAGGTCATGTTCAATGGGGACATGTTCTCAGGAATGTTATTCCTGCCTTCTTCCCATGTTGCTCTATTTCGGGCTCTACTATAAAATGCCAGCCTCTGCCACAGGTTCCCTCTGACATGTTCTACATTGCACCACTGTGCCTTCTCCGCCATAATGAACTGAAAGCAAACTGAGGCATGATGAGTTTTTCAGCACTCAAGTTTTTTTTTTTGTTAGGTATTTTGGTGACAATGATACAAAAGTAATATGTGAGCATGTTTATTCATAAGAAAGTAAAGCTCAAAGACAGGGGCAAGGAAAGCAACTAAAGTTACACAAAAAAGGAAATATATTTTGATGAGCTGTGAGACTTCTGTGAGAAATTACCAAACTAAGGATTTTTAAAATTATTTTCCTCAGACATGTCACAGAAGGGGAGAGAAGAAGATTAAAACAACTCACCACAGGCTAAAGTCTTCACTTCAGTATATTCCAGGGGAAAAGAAATCATTACTAAGATAAGAGGTTTAAAACCAAGGACAGAATGATAACTAAAGATTGTTTAGACTACCTAAGACCAGAATTTTGTGAGAACTCTAAAGTTCTTGATTACAGTGTTAACCTCTGCTAAGATTTATTTTATTCTATTATTTACCTTAATCACAATAATAATCTTGATTTTTCCACTCATCGAACCTACAAAAGAACGAAATATCCAACTATTACAGTGTTTTCCTCACAGTGATAGAAGTAGAGTCACTTAACCCTAAAAGAATATCATAGTCAAATCACAGACTACTGAGAAAGGCATAAGGGAAAGATACAACTAATAGAAGACTTTGACTTTCAGCCAACGTATAATACCTTCAGGCCAACTCTCCACTGAAAGCAACCAGAAAAATAAAATAAAAATCTTTTTAAAGCCACTTGCAGACATTCCAGTGCTGTCATGACAACCAGAATCCAAGGATCAATAAGACAGAGGAAAAGAACCTCAAAGGGGGGAAGCAGATAATCTTCAAGCTATTTTTAACCTCAGGACATTTGATCATATAGTAAACCAGACCCAGAATCCAGGCCAATGATTATCACAGGGAGAAAAAGAAGCAAGAAAAAATTTTAGCAGGTATGTAGACACAAGGATTTGAGTTCAAATCTCCCCAAACAGCTGGGACTTGGGAATATAAAATCCTGGAAAGAGGGGAAAGGATGGAAAAGTGAGACCAACACTTAGTAGCTACCCCCAGGAAAATAACGTGCAATTTTCCAACTGTACAGAGGCAAGCAGGGCCTTACTGAAAATTAGGTCAAAATTTTGGAAGCCTCACAGTGCTAACCAATCCAAAGTGGAGTTAAAAGATATACAAAGTGATAAAAGACACAAGTTAATAGCAGGGACCCACTTTCTTTCTCAGCCGGGACCCTTGAAGATTTATGTCTTTCAAGAAAGGTGCACCAGGTGAAACAGAGAAAGTATACTACAATATCAATTCACTTCAGTCCATAAGAGGATTGTAACATATAGAAAAACATGAGAATATATAAGTAGGTATTTTGACTTTATTACGTGTGAAAGTGGTATGCATTCTATAGACACTGTGCTTTGAATTTTGAATACGGATTCTTTCTCTGTAGCAGTATAATATTGTACTGTATACTTGCTATGCTGGTCAAGGAATAGTGTGATGGTTTATATCCATGGTCAACTTGACAGGATCTACAATCACTTTGGAGTGATTAGGGAAATTTTGTTAACTTCTGTGCATGTCCCTGAAGGATTCTTTCAATTAAGGTGGTAAGATCCACCTTAACTGAGGGGACACCATCCCATGGGCAGGGGCCCTGGACTAGGTGAAAAGGAGAGAGCTGGATGAGCAGCAGCCTTCATCACTCTCTGCTTCCTCGGAGTGGACTGAAGGCGACCAGCTCTGCTTCAAGCTCTTGCCACAATGCCCTCCTCACCGTGATGCTCTCTGCCCTGGAACTGTCTGTTGAAATAAACCTTTCTACATCTAAACTGATTTTTGTCCAGTATTTTGCCCCAACAATAAGCATTTGACTAATACAAGCAGCAAACCAACAGTTCTCAGTTCACATGAGATCCTGATAGGAAACAACCGATATTCTTTAGTGATGTGAACACTTATTTTTTGATATTCCTTTTGATTTCTTTGGATCCCGTTGTGTCTGCAAAATGCTTATTTGTGAATTTACATGAAGATAGTCAACAACATTATAAAATGGGCTCTTGTTAGATGATATTACCTAACTTCAGACTAATGTAAGTTTTCTGTACATGACCGAGGATGTCAAGGTAAGCTTCACTGTTTGGTAGATGTGGTAGGATGCCTATGCATCATGTGGGCACACATTTTCAACTTAACAATAGATTTATTGGGATGTAACTGTATTCAAAATCTGTATTCATTGTGTAAAATGATGACAGTCACGTAAAATAAAATATAAAATATGCAGAGAATTAAAATGCATACAAAGCACAAAAATGATACTATATGAATGTATTTTATGACTCTTGCCTTGTTATTAAATAGATAAAACTGAAAATTTATTGAGGGCATAAAAGGTTAGGAAATGCTTTTCTGTAATCTCTATAGTAACCATAAAAAGAATAAAAACACATATCTAAAAATTGATACTGGGAAAATTGAATATTAAAATGCTAGATTAATCAAAAGAAGAGAAGAAAGGGAAACAGTGGAACACAAATCCAGTGAGATGTAGAAAATACATGGTAGATATAAATGTGATTATATCAGCAATTATATCCAATATAAATGAGTTAAATATTAAGCAGAAAACATGATTAGACTGATTAAAAGGAAATCAAGCTATGTGTAGTAAGTTATTAAAGACAAGGGTACAAAAGAGATGAAAATCAGGAGGTGGAAAATGGTTTGTCCTGCAAATGCTAAAAAAGGAATTTTCCATACGAATACAAGACACAGTAGATTCTGAGACCAGTAGGCTAAGCAGGGTGTTATAGCATATTAAGAGACTCAATGAATATTTTATAGTAATTCAATATATTCCTTCATGTTAACAGAGTAGTATATATGGACGGGGAGAATATCCAGAGACATTGCCCCCTCAGCAACAACACACAAAGGGTGGGGGACCCAGCTGCCTCCTGTGCTATCCATAACCCCCTAACCCACAGGTTGATCCAGCATGCCCACAGAGGAGGATACCCAGTGTGTTGGGGAGAGGGAGGAGGAAAATGAGATACCAACATAATATTTACCCATCCACTGTATCTAATTCTGAGTAACAAAGATATAAAAAAATGAACAAATAAAAAAAAATCCGTTAAATTGACATAGAAAAATAATTTGACAATATGTTGTGCCAATCATGACAAATTTCTGAGAAAACCGAATAAGAGGCATTCATGTAAAGCCTAAAGATAATACTTCAATGAGGATGAAACTTTAAACACTGGTGATTGTGGTGGTTAATCTTTTGTTGTCAAATTCACGGGATTTAGAATAACCATGGAAATAAATCTCTTGTCCTGTCTATGAGGGATTTCTATACGAGGTGTGAGGACCCACCCTAACTCTGAAGGGTGCCATCCCTGAACTGATGGTCCTGGACTGTATACAAAGGAGAAAGCCCAAGCATTCATGTCTCTCTCTACTTCCTCCATGTAAATGGGACAGTATGACACCCATGTCTGCTTTCCTCTTGAAAGTCTCTTGAAACTGTAAGCTGATCTGCGCTCCAAGTCCATCCATTTTTCTTTAAATTTCGTTATGTCATTTTTTACTTTCAGCTGTGTAGAATTCCATAGTGTATATGTATCACAACTTTGATATCCATTCATCCAGTGATGGGCATTTGGGTTGATTCCAATTCTTGGCTATCATGAATTGAGCTTCTATAAACAAGGTTGAGCAAATGTCTCTGTGCTTTGGTGAGGAAACTTGGGGGGAGAAACCCAGTAGAGGAATAGCTGGATATCTCACAGCTTAGTGTGGGTAGGAACCAATAACTGGGACAGGGAGATGACCAATTATTCTTGAGGTTAGGCTTCCTCCCATTCCATTCATGGCCCCTCGTACCTGATGGTGCCATCAGCTTCCTAAGGAGCTTATTGTATAAAAGCTAGGATTTTATGGTGTCAATTCATTATTAGTTTAGTTTACTGTATGAGTCTCCCACTCTCCCATTCTCCCCCCCCAATTCTTTTCATTCCCTCTTATAGTCTCTCCGTTTACTGACAGATTTTCTTAATGTTCTGGTTTAACATGGTTAGGAACCACATATGAAGGAGAATATGTGGCACTCGTCTCTCTGCTCTTATGTGAGGTCACTAAGAATGACCTGTTCCAAGTCTGACCATTTTTCTTTAAATTTCATTATGTCATGTTTCCCTTCAACAGCATAGAATTGCATAGTATATATGTATCACAACTTTAATCTCCATTCATCCAGTGATGGGCATTTGGGTTGATTGCAATTCTTGGGTATTATGAATTGAGTTCCTATAAACATGGTTGAGCAAATGTCTCTGTGCTTTGGCAAGGAAACTTGGGGGTAGATACCCAGTAGAGAGATAGCTGGGTCCACTGGTAGCTCTATATCCATCCTGTTCAGGAGCCTCCACACTGCTTTCCATAGTGGTTGTACAAGTTTGCCAGCAGGGAATGAGGGTCCCTTTTTCCCCACATCTTCACCAACATCTGTTGTTGGTAGATTTTTTAATGATTGCCATTCTGACTGCAGTAAGGTGAAATCTCATTGTTGTTTTGATTTTCATTTCTCTGATGATTAATAACATTGAACATTTTCTCAAATGGGAGTTAGCCATTTGTATTTCTTCTTCCATGAGTTCCCTGTTGAGTTCAGTTCCCCATTTTGTGAGAAAGCTGTTTGATACATTTTTATTTAATTCTTCAAGTTCTTTGTACATTCTAGATATGAAATCTCTATCCATGTTGTAGTTGGCAAAAATTAACTCCAAGTTTGATGGCGGCCTATTGCCTTTGAGTATGGTATGCTTAGCAACCTCACACAAGAGCAGAGAGACAAGTGCCGCATATTCTCCCTCATATGTGGTTCCTAACCAGGTTAAACCTGAACATTGGGCTGGAGAGATGGCTCAGCAGTTAAGGCACTTGCATCTAGTGCCTAAGGCACCAGGTTCAATTCCCCAGGATCCATATATGCCAGACCCACAAGGTGGTGGCCCTGGTGCTCTCCCTCTCTCTCTCTTTCTCTCTCT
>PVHP010007520.1:0-56021 GCA_004024765.1 Zapus hudsonius
TAGAAATCTTTAGCACTGATGAGTGGTTGGAGCCTGTAGCCGCCAGTAGTTTTGGCCTCATGGAATCCTGGCTGAGCAGCCCAGGAAGCTAGGGGCAGGGGCGCTGGCTATTTTTCTGCCCTGTGGCTCTACGTGGTTCTTGCACAACCAGGCTCTGAAGCTAGTTGGCAGCTGTGCATCCAGTTGAACAAGGAAGAAAACACTAGCCATTCAGTTTTGTTCTCCCTTCCACATCTAGTTGCTCCTCCCCAAATGACCCCCACCCGGAGGAGCACCAAGAGAAATCAGGAGTTATCAGTAGAAATCAGAAAGTAGTTAGCACGAAGTGCTGCATCGGGATTGGCTGAGTTCTTTCGGTTTTACTGTGATAAAGAGCTTGACCAATTGGTTAATTAGTATTATAATAAATCCTGGATAATTATTATTCCAGAGATGACCACTGGGACTCCGTGGACATCATGGAAGATAACTATTATTGAGAGAATCATTTATAATAAGATTTTATGTCAAGTTATGGAAAATTTGATCAAATTTATAACATAAATGATTATGTGACTAAAGTTCCCAGAAGAAAGCCCCCATCTATGCTAGATTCTCCAAGGTTGACTGACTAGAACTTCGTGATTGTTTGGACTTGGGATGTTACGGATCCAGAGCCAATTATCCGAGCTAGTTTAGTCCCTTGAGTGTGATCTGACATCGCTGTGATTATCAGGTAAAACATTCTGCCATGGGCTGGAGAGATGGTTCAGTGGTTAATGCACTTCCAGTGCCTAAGGTCCTGGGTTCAATTCCCCAGTACCCACATAAGCCAGACCCACAAGGTGGTGGCCCTGGTGCGCTTGTGCTCTCTCTCTCTCTCTCTCTCTCTCTCTGCTTGAAAATGAATAAATAACATATTTAAAAAACCCCACTCTGTCATGTATTAATAGAATGCTAGTTTCCACCAATCCCAAAACTAAGAATGTTATCAGATAGCATCCAAGACCAAAGTATGGCTTTCCCTGCACTGCTGTAACCCAGCAATGTGTGTGAAAACGCCTTGCTTTGTGGCTTTCTTTTGTTCTGTAACTATAAAAACTCATGAAACTGTTTCCATATTGGAGCATGTTATTAAGAGCAAACGGAATCTGTGCTCCTAGGCCACAGCTGCTCATACTTGGCTTAAGAATAAACCACTTCTTATTCTGTTTGAGGTTAGAGCTGTGTCTTTCATTAAAAATGACAAAATTCCTTTAATTCCAGCATTCGGGAGGCTAAGGTAGGAGGATCGCTGTGAGTTTGAGGCCTGCCTGGGATTACAGAGTGAGTTCTAGGTTAGCCTGGGCTGGAGTGAGACCCTACCTTGAAAACAAATAACAAAAATGACAAAGTTTCAACTATCTTAATTTAATGTCGGAATTTTCTAGATGATGCACCAATCATAAATCTGAATACCTTGCTAATTATTTTGCCTTGGGATGAATTGGAATTTGTGATCTGTTTGAATAGAAATGGTCTTCTTAGGTCAGCATTCAGAAAGGGGTGGTTCCCCGGCTTTGCTTTGGTACTTCCTGTTCACTCCTAACTTAGATTTTTAAAAAGTAGCTTATTCTTTTTTTTTTATTGTCCATAATGAGTTACATTATTTAATGGGCAAACAATGAGTTGTTATCCCCAGTTCCCCAATGCTCCTCTTCCCCATCCCCAATCCTCCTCCGTGGGCCGTCTGGATCAGTCCTTGGGGCAGGCGATCATGGATAGCTTAGTAGTCAGCCTGGTTCTTCTGGCCCTAGTATGTTGTTACTCAGGGGTGTCATGCCTCTGGATATTCTCCCTCACCACGGCTCTCACAATCTTTCCGTATTCTTTTGATATTTCTTTAAAAAATTGATATTTATTATTTTTTGCAAGGAGAAAGAGAGAGAGGAAATGAATGGCACAAATGGGCCTCATACCACTGCAAGTGAACTCCAGATGCATCACTTTGTGCATTTGGCTTTATGTGAATACTGGGGAATCGAACCTGGACATGAAGCTTTGCAAACAAGTGCCTTTAACATTGAGTGATCTTTACAGGCCCTAACCTAACTTTTTAATATATCCATTTAAAAAGAAATATTCAACAAAATTTCTTAGCTGAATTGATCCCCTGCCCAGTTCATGGTTTTTGAAATTTGTTAGCAAGGCAATTAAAGGGTCTGCTGGTCCCAAAACAGTTTGGAAAAAGAGGAGTGTCAGAGCTGGTAAATGGTTATATGGGCAGCTAGATTTTTTAAAAAAACATGAAAATTTGCAATTCTCTCCCAAATGATAGAGTAGTGCAGCAATAGAGTCAGCAATGGCTTTGGGGGAGGAGATTAGGGCAGATAACAGTTCCTATGAGTGTCTGGTGGGCATCTCCAGTGGGGTTACAGGTTCTTGTGTCCTGGAGCAAAGAATTGGACTACCACATGTGGTAGTTGTAAGCAAAGTGAGAAAATTTATTCAGGAAGAATACACTTCCCAGGGGAAAATGGGGGCCAGAGGAGAGGAAGTCTGGAAGATCAACAGCAAATACTGTGCACTGGACCTGCCAAGTCCCAGTGCGCCCATCTGGTCTGTTCTAGGGACTCCAGCCAGGTCTAGTTAGCCTTTCCCTTTGCCAACTGGCTTTTATTTTTTTGTATGTTAATTGTGCCGCCTTTGTGGAAGGCCTTCTGTTTTAACTCTTAACTTTCTCCTGGGGGCTGGGGGTGGTGTCTCAGCTGAGACACTCTTCAGGAAAGCAAGAGATAGAAGTGTGGACAGTCGTGGGGATAACAAAGCTTTATCCTCAGGTCATCTGACAGCTAAATAACAAAAAAGCACAAATGTCATCTGAGCCCATCTGAGCCTGTCTGCTAGGTCAATAAGGTCTGAATTGTGAGCTGCCCAAAGCCAGTAGTTTTTTCAAAGGCAGATAAGTCTGCCCATTTCTTGATTTGGGGACAAGGTTTTTTAAATTTTACTTTATTTTTAAAAGTTTAACTCGATGGATATGATGGTGTACACTTGTAATCCTAGCACTTGTGAGGTAGAGGCTGGAAGATCAGAAGCTCAAGGCCAGCCTTGCTACATAGCAAACTTGAAGCCAGCCTGGTTTACAGGAGATCCTGTTCCAAAACAAACCAACCAACCAACCAACCAACCACCACAACACAAAATCCTGTTAATTCCCCCAAACCAAGGGTTTTTGGATTGAAAATTGATTAAAATAACTAAAAATCAAGCATGCATTCTGTTTCAAGCCTAGCTGAAACGTGTAGTGTTAACCTGCTGGAACGACCCCAAGCTCAGGGCTCTGTCCTGCTTCAGCTCCCTGTTGTCACCAGCTGAATTTCAGAGGTCCTAGGACCACTCACATTTTTGTCCAACTGACTAGTTCCCACAATTCTCTCAGGCTCACTGATTTGCCATAATGACTCACAGAACTTGGGAAAACCCTGTTTTTATGGTTACGGGTTTTCTGTGAGGACCCCAGATCAGGAAAAGCCAATGGCAGTAGAGGGCTAGGTGAGGGCTAGGCAAGGTCTGGGAGCATCTGGGAAGCAGAGCTTTCTTTCAGCATATCCTAACTTTCTCTGTGTTGTTCTAGGCTGGTCCTCACATTCATTTTGCAACGTTTTACCCTGCTAGTCTTCTCTTAGGCTATCGTTACCCTGAGGGTTGTTTCTGTTGAGTAGTTTTATGCCCACCGTCAGGTGGATTGATAACCATCTGATGGCAGAATAGAAGAAACAGACATAGAAGAACTGAATGACTCGTAGCTGGGAACATTAGGTAGCTAGCTTGTACAATAGCTGGAATTAGAATGCTAAATCTCAGATCTGTTCTGTCTCCTGAACTGACTCACATCTGTGGGCAAAGGAGGAGAAAATTTTGTTGACTATCTGCCTAACAACATGTGTGGAATCATATACAAACTCCTTGCTCTGTTAGTATCACTTCATTGATTCCTGGGCTGCAGACATGGAAGAAGTGACAGTAATTAGCTCAGTTTTGCTTTACGCCCCCCTCCAGAGGTTCTGAGCAAGGATATAAAGGGATCCAAACTGTCCAGAAGCTTCAACTAAAGGATTCATATCCAGATATAAAAATTGCTTCCAATCATCTAAAGGTTTTCCTTCAGTGTTTACTTTTTCAAAAGTAACCAGCAAATCTGTCCATATTAAGCACTGGTAATGTGTCTGTCTACCTAGAGGTTTTATTATTATTATTTTTTATTAAAGCAGGTGAGAATAAAAGACTTTAGTATTACCATCTTAGTTAAGGTATTTAAAGATATTTTACTATTACTGGCTTTCTTATGGACATCACAAATACTCAATGAAAGAAAGAAATGTAGATGTAATTTAAAGAAGATGCATTTTAGAATTTTATAAGGTTAAAAAAATGAACGCAGAGTGAGTTTTTAGCTGCGGGACTGCGGGTGCCCTGTGTTTTGAGCCTCAGGCCTTCCAGCTGCAAACATGCTTCCTCGTCCACATTCACACCAAGCCAAGGCACTGAATTTCATAAATCAGAAGTTTATTCCTTTCTACTGAAGCTGCTCATAGGCTCTGTCTCTTAAGCCCAATTTAATATCTGCATCAAAACAGACCTCAGGGTGAAATAGTCTAAATGAGGTCAGAGGAGGGGCTGAAGGAGAGGAGGGTGGGAGAAGGGTTAATTAAAATTAAAGGTGTTATGAATAAGCCATGCGGGAATCTACTTCTTCACTAGCTAATAAAATATATGCTAAAAAAAGGGAGGGTTTGGGCAGAAGTATCCTGTGGAGGTGGATAATGTTGTGCCCAGAAGCCATAGATTGTTATTAGAAAAACTTCAGTGCCAGGGGTGGGATACCTTCCAGTGAGTTGTTGGCTAGGGAGGCTCCTGATGCCCCCCAAACCTTGCAAGCTATTCCCAAGGCTCTAGGTTTCCCACCAGTACTAGATACTAATACCCTATCACTGAAGACCCTACATGTCTGAGCTGCAGGTCACTGAGAAATCAAGCGAGGTCTAAGCTGGAAGCCTCCTCTCTGTTGACTAGTGGTCAGGATACTAGAAAGATAATTATGCAGCCTGTCATCAATGGCAGTAATAGCTTGACCCTGCAGGCTTCATGGTTGGCCAGCCAGGCCTAATGTACCAACAGGTGCAATGGTGGCATGTCTGTTATGGGGGAAACCAACTGATCTCTGATTGGACTTGAGGTCTGCTCCACTGAAGGGAATACATGCCTGGTACTGAAAACCACAACAAAACCCTATGGCTGGGGGGTCATAAGCCCTGGGTGTGGGGATCACTACCACTGCTGTCTTGCTAAATGAGTATTTGTCCACTAAATTGTCCTCTAAACACTTATGCTTATATTAGTATTAGTGCTCCTCTCGCTTTTGGTTAGAGAAGCTTCTCTTTTCAAATGGTGGTGACTCAAAACTCACCAGAGTGCTGAGAAGAAGTGACCGTGGAGTGAGACATCTCTATCACATCCTCCAAGGCTCAGGGATCATTGCAGAAGAGGTGGCAGAAAGGATGTAAAAGAGGAATGTTTACAGTGCTGTCTTCCAGACATAAAGTGGCCAAGGTATTTATGGTCTCGCAGTGGCTGATGTTACCTATACAAGACCTGAATAATTGGAAGACAAAAAAATAATGATGTCAAAATAGAAGAGAGGGGCTTGAGAGATGGCTCAGTGGTTAATGTGCTTGCCCACAAAGTCTAAGGACCCAGATTTGATTCCCCAGTACCCACGTAAAGCCAGGTGCACAAAGTAGCACATCTGGAGATCATTTGCAGTAGCTGGAGGCCCTGGTGTGCCCATTCTATCTGTCTCTCTTCTCTCTGTTTGCAAATAAATAAATAATGATATTTTAAAAGACATCACTCCAATAATCAGTAAGTCACCTTCTCTTCTTGTGTTCTTTCACTTAAAATAATCTTTTTGTGTGTGCACACAGGTGTGTGGTGTATGCATGTTTGTGTGGATGTGCCTGTGAACACATGCGCAGAAGCCAGAGGAAGATAGCAGGGGTCTCCCCCATCATAGTTCTGCCTGTTTCCCTGAGTCAGAGTCTCTCCCTGAACCTACAGCTCATGGATTTTCAGTTAGATTGGCTGACCAGGACCCTTGTGATCCTCCTGCCTCCACCCTGTTCAGTACTGGAGCTACAGGTATGTGCGGTTATGCCTGGCTTTTATGTGGGTGATGAGAATCAAATGTTCAAGCTCGCAGCAAGCGCTGTTACCCACTAAGCCATCTCCCCAGCCCCTCCTGCCTCCCTTTTAAGTGTACCCATGATTACTGTTAGGGTCTACTCAGGTAATTCAGTATAACATTCCCATTTCTGTATCTTTAATTTAATCACACCTGTAAAGTCCCCCCTTTTATCACATAAGAAAATATTCACAGGCTTGAGGGATTAATGTGGTTATCTTTAGGACTATTATTTAGCTTACCACAGACGGCATATTGTTCACTTTGTGAAAATGCATACTGCTTAGTGTCTGCCTTATCTCTTTATGCTTTGCACTGAGGTATTATAAGTAGCCTTGGCTCTTGGAGAGCAGGGAATGGTTTCCAGGTTGGATATGATCTGAAAAATCTCACCATGCAGAAATCATTAGCTGTGTTCTTTCTTGTGCAGAATTTTAAAGCCTCCTAACTGCTGGAAGCCTCTGCTTATAGGGCCCATACTTTTTCCTGAAGAAAGAACTTGGGCAGCTGGGGACAAAGATGACCATTTTGTGCAAAGCTAATCCTGCCCTTTGTTATTCTGTCTTTAATCACAGCCCTGTTCTGGCCAGAGAGGTTTTGGTAAAATCCTTGTCACCTGGTTCCTCTAGAAGCAAACACTGGGCCATATGTACAGCCAGTTGTGGGGATGCTTTGATACAGAGTTCTGATCCTTAAAGGAGGCTAAATCCTTGGGCTTTGTTCACCCCGACCCTGGCCTTAGTAATTTTTCTGAGTAGGCAAACTAGAGTTTGAGTGTTTTATGTTGGGGGATGGAGTCAGAGAGAGGTTTTGTGTCTTTTAAAAAATATTTATTTGTGTGTATGTGTGTATTGGGGGATGGGGCCAGAGCTACATGTGGAGATCAGAGGACAACCTCGGGTAATCTCTTTTTTTCTGAGACAAGACCTTTTAAAAATATTATTTATTTATTTGCAAGTAGAGAGGGATAGACAGAGAGAGACAGAATGGGCCTGCCCCAGGACCCCCAGCCACTGTAAAGGAACTTCAGATGCATGCATCCCTTTGTGTATCTAGGTTTATGTGGGTATTGGGGAATTGAACCCCGGTTGTTAGGCTTTGCAGGCAAGTGCCCTAACTGCTGAGCAATCTTTCCAGCCTGGGACAAGGTCTTTCTTGATGTTTTACTGTTGCTGCTTGTCAGCCTCCAGATTCTCTTGACTCCACCTCCCACGGCCAAGGGCATGTTGGGATTGCAGACACATGTGCCACTTTGTGTCAAGGTTTACATGGGCACTGAGGATCAAACTCAGGTCTGCAGACTTGCAAGCAGGTGCCTTCAACCACTGGGCCATCTCTCTAGCCCAGGTTTTGTTTCTTAAGAAGCCCTGTGGGAACAGCAGAAGCAGCCAGAGTGAGGTTGCCCATACTACCTAGGGTGTCTGAAGTGGCCCTGTGTGGGGGTAGCAGAAGGAGCCAGAGTGATGCTGCTGTTGCCCATACCCTCTGGGGTGTCTGCCTTATGTCTGGGGTGGTCCATACAGGTGGAGGCCCAGTTTGTGGAAAAGCTCTGTCCAATTGAAGACTGTCTCCAGACCGGCCATTCTTCAGCGTACCATCCCTTCTCAAAGAGAATCACACACAAATGAGAAAAACACAATACTTGAGGATGGATTGTGCTAGCTAGTGATTGAGCCTTGGGTGCCTCTAGAGATGCTTTTGGGGCCCATGGGATGGATCTTAGGCTGTTACTTGAGGGGGTAGCTTGCATTTACTAAGTACTTTGCTATAGGCAGGGAGAAGATGTCACTGTACCTACCTGTCCTACCTAGACGTCCCCCACACAGTGTGGAGTCAGCTGTCTTCCCTAGGTGTGGCAGCTTACCTAGGAGGGGGAGCAATCAGGCGTGGGCATAGCTTGAAGTTCCTTCCCTTGCCTGAAGGGGTCAGCAAAGGCCCAGGTAGGGTGGAGCCATTGTGACTCCCAGGAGAAAAAGATTTCTAATAACTCAGGGGACCAGGGGACAGCTCCTCTCTACTTGTTTGTGATTTATCTGCCAGGACACGGCCAGATCTTGTGTCCGGCTTCCCTACTTAGCTGGAGATACTAGGTTGGCCCTTGTCAGAAATGCGGCATTACAGGGAACAGAGGGACCTGGATGCAGAACCCCCAGCTCTATGTTTTGGAACAGTCTTGGGATATCCATGTCCCATTAAGAGCCTGAAATCAAGGCATCAAAACTAATAACATGATTTCTGCATTAAATGAAATTGTGGATGAAGGATGGGGCTGCAGGAAACAGCCTAATGGTTCTAATGTTTTTTCTAACCGTTCACTTCTCAATAAAGTGCAGTCATCTGACTCCTTGCTCGTGTGCTAGGAAAATGATAAGTGCTCTCAGAAGCGGGATCAATGGCCATCGTGTTGCCCATTCTTCTGTGTCTTCTTGGGTGAGATCAGCCGTGAGAAACCTTGGCAGAAGGTCAGTAAATAGCAGTCTGCCTCTTGGAGCAGTGTTTCACTTTGCACCCAGTTTCTTTGGTCTCATGTTCAATACTTAGTAATATTTCTATTATTTATATAACTTAAGGCTTCTATTTTAATGTGGACACTCCTGGAGGATGGTAGTTTCCAAGTAGGCATTCTACATAATGATTGTGAATATTTTTTTTTCTGTTTTGTACACATGTCTACAGTCTGTATTTTATCACAAGTAGAGAGCAGGGCTCACAATAGTGACACATAGCAAGTTAATCAAACTAATGGTTAAACATCACTCTATGATCTTAGGATAAGATACTTAATGGCACTTATCACAATCCTAGAAGGTAGATATTTGTATTTTGGCTTCTGGTGAACTTTCATTTATATGAATTATATGACTTTAGCTATCAGCTCAAACAACCTCCTGTACCCTTTTGTGAAAAGTTGGGGATAACTTGTGGCAAGTCTATTGTTTATTTATTGAATTTGAGAGACAAAGAGAAAGAGGCAGAGAAGTGAGTATGGATGCATCAAGTTCTCTGTCACTGCAAATGAACTCCAGATGCATGTGCCACTTTGGGTATCTGGCTTTACGTGGGTACTGGGGAATCAAACCCAAGCAGGCAGGCTTTGCAAGCACCTTTAACTGCTAAGCCATCTCCCCAGTCTGAGGATTCTTTTTTGCTCTCTCAGACTACCTGCTCTGGGCCAATGAACTACCATGATGTGAGGACACTTAAATAGATTTGAGGAGAGGCCTTGTTGCAGTCAGCTTTCTAGTTGCTGTGCAGAAAGAACCCAAGCAACAGCAGCTTGTGGAGGAATGAGTTTATTTGGCTTATAGACTTGAGGGGAGACTCTGTCCTGGCAGGGAAAATGATGGCATGAGCAGAGGGGTGGACATCACCTCACCACAGCACTGCAAACAATGGCAGGAAGGTGTGCCAAATACTGGCAAGGGGAAGCTGGTTTATAACCCTCATGAGCCCGCCCCCAACAACACAGCTCCAGCGAGGTTGTAAAACCCAAACTGCCATCAGCTGAGGATTGATCAATCAGAACACATTCATTTGTTTGTGGGGGACACCTGGATCAAACCATGACAGGCCTGTTTATTGAAAAAAAAACACTAAGACTCTGAGACTTTTATCCATAAAGAACTTATTATAGAAGTTTGGGAATACACTTCAGTTATGGAACATTTGTCTAGTACTCATGGGGCCCTCAGCAAATCTCTTCTACCACAAAATACATGAATAAATAAATAGATAAAAGAAATTTCTAGGCTAGGACTCTACCACTGTGAAGGCACTGGTGCCCAGATGTTAGGTGACTTTTTCAATGCAGGATGTCCCAGGCAGGAACATGAGCAGAGGCAGAACATGTCATCCCCAGGCATGACTTTATAGTCACAGAATCCCCAAGGGATTATATCACGCGTGTGTGTGTGTGTGTGTGTGTGTGTGTGTGTGTGTGTGTGTGTGTGTCTCAGTTTCGGCAGCTTGCCTTATGTGGTGGTTGCGACATTTGTTGCCTAAACTGTCCTTCAGGATTAGAGGATTTATTACCTCAGCTGCTGGCAGAAAGTTCTCAACAACCCACTCCTCAGGGATTTCCTAAACTGAAGAGAGATCCTTCAATCAAAGGATCACGCCATCTTCCCAGTAGCCACACGCAGTGATGAATGACTTACCAGTGTGGAGCCCCTTTACTCCAACTCAGGAGTTTTGAAGACAAGCATGTTAATCTCCATCTTGGAGTTTGCATCTTGGAAAACTCATGCGGGGACAGGAGGTTTCTAAGAAAGTCAAGGAGATCGGTCAAGTTAGATCTAAGAGGAATGGGCAGATGGCTCGGTGGTTAAAGCTTTTGCCTGCAAAGCCGATGGACCCAAGTTTGATTCCCCAGGACCCATGTAAAGCCAGGTACACAAGGTGCACCTGGAGTTCATTTGCAGAGCCCATTCTCTCTCTGTGTGTCTGCCTCTTTCTCACTCACATTAAAAAAAGTAAATAACATTGAAAAAAAGTTAGGTCTTAGAGCTGGAGTGTCCCCCACCCAGCTATTGCCACTGGGGGTAAATGAGCACCAACAGCCCGTGGCAGAAGGTGGTGGTCCTTCACTGGTTATGACCTGTGAGAGTGTTCTTTTATTTATTATTGTTTTAATTTTCTTTTGACAGCTTACAAAATAGTAAGTTTCCCTGTGACTTTTTCATATGTCCTTAGCTGTGGTTAACCGTCTCCCCCTCCTTCCTTCTCCCCATCTTCTACCATATCTGTGCTCCGATCTTTCTTCCTCTTGTTTCCCTGCTGCTTTGTCCGTCTACAAACCTTTCTCCCCTCCCCTAGTGGCTTGCTTCTAGCTTCCTGGTCTCTACAGACACTCACTTCAATTTAAACACACAAATCGAAAAACTCATAGCTAGGATCTGCATATGAGAAAGAATATATGGCGTTTGTCTAATCTGGGCCTGGTTTACCTCACTCAGGGTAATGGTTTCCACTTTCATCCATTTTCTTGTACATTTAATTTTTTGTTACAGCTGAATAAAACTCCATTATGTATCTGTGCCACATCTTCATTATCCATTCATCAGTTTATGGGCATCTGGGCGGATTCCATTCCTAGCTATTATGACTAGAGCAGTGATGAACATGGACGTGCAAGTGGCCAACATCAGGTGAACAACAGCATCAAGAGAGTGTGCCGAACACTGGCAAGGGGAAGCTGACTATATTATCCATAGTCCCGCCCCTAACAACACACCTCCAACATGGCTCCAATTCCAAACTTGCCATCAGCTGGGGATCAAGCATTCAGGACACATGAGTTTATGGGGACACCTGAATCCAACCATCACAATGGGTTAAGTGAAAAGTGTATGTTCAGAAAAAGAGGTCAATAAACTTTTACAGTCATGGAAGAAACAAAGGCAACAAATCACTGTTTGCCAAACACATCAATAGAGGCATCAAACAGAGGAGCTCTGTGTGGGAGCACTGTTCCCATAAGGTTTGGATGCTATCACCTTCATAGCTTGAGGTTTGGTGGAGGTCAGAGGTCTGTAAGGTTAGTGATACATTCCAAGAGTTTTATCTGGTGTTCAGGAGGATGTTGGGTCAGATATGGAGGTTGAGAGTAAATGGCTATAGAAAGTGATTAGCCATAGATTAAGATAACTTTGGCTCTTGATCTTCCAGGAATATTTTTAGATCTTAATCACCAAACTACCCCCTAATAAGACTATATTTGAATTATCAAAAAGGAAAGATTGTGTTGATGGTCTTGATTCTTTGGGGCTCTTATGAGCCATGATCATGTATGATTTTGGAAGTGCCTGTAGCACATAGCTACAGACAATGTGTAAACTACAGGTCACCCAGAGGGGGCTAATGGGATTTTTAACTATAACATTCTGAGGTTGAGGGGTTAGGCTTCCTCCCACCCTCTTCAGGGCCCTTCTTACCAGATGATGCCCCCAGTTTGCTCTAGAGTTTATTGTACGAAAGTAAGGATTTTATGGTATTGATTCATTGTGGATTTAGATTAGTGTGTATCTCCCCACCCTGCCTTTCCATTCCCCCTCCCTCCAATACCCTCCATCCCCTTTGTCAGTCTGTCAGTTCACCTGTCAGGTTTGCTTACTATCCAAGCCTAACGTGGTTAGGAACCTCAGATGAGGGAGAATATGCAGCCTTTGGCTCTCTGTTCTTGTGTGAGTTCACTAAGTATGATCTATTCTTAGTCTGTCCACTTTTCTTGATGTCATTTTTCAGGTTTCATCTATTACAATGTTGCAGAATGATATAACACTGGCCTCATCCAGGCTGGCCTTGAATTAGTGATCTTTCTGTCTCAGTCTCCAGTGTGCTGGGATTATATAGATAAGATTATGATAATAAAAAAAAGATTATGATAATGATATCAATGTTTAGATGTACTAGTAAAGTCTCCTTAATTCCAATGTAAAATGACTGGCCCGAGAAAAGACTGGTTTCAGGTAATCAAAAGCTAATTTCTTTTTTTTTTTAAAAGCTAATTTCTTTGCTAAATAATTTTCACAAGTGTATTATAAGGCACAAATAATGGTACATAAAGGACAAGGTAGTTACAAAAATGTGAAATGTATGCAACAGCATGGGATAGATTAACTGTTTAAAGCTATCCTTATTTTACACTGTCTTCCCCAAATATGTGTTTCACTTTTCAATAAAAGAACAACTTTTATTAAAGACTAAGAAGTGCCTTTGTTTTCTGCTTCTGTAATAAACTGTAACTTGTGGGATCCCTCTTGGTGGAAAGGGGGACATTTTATGGCTTTGTCCTCTGGTTAAAAAAAAAGAAATATGTCTCTTGAGAATCTTCTTGTGAGGCTACAAATTACATTCATGGGAACCCTATCCTCATGACTTAACCATTTCTTCAAGATCTCCTTTCCAAATGCTTTTGTACTAGGTATTAGTAATTTAGCATGTGAATTTTGGGGAACATAAAATTCAATACACCCAATTTCTCACCCTTTCTAAAATTCATTGGAATTTTGATAGGTATTTAATTGAAACTATAGAGCATTTTAGACATTTTGACAATATTAATTCTTCTAATCCATGAACATGGTATATCTTTGCATTTTTTATTTGTATCTTCAGTTTCTCATCACCAATGTCTCACGATTTTTAGTTACAGATCTTTTTCATCCCCGTGGTTAAAATATTTGTAAGTATCTTAATTTTTGATGTTATTGTAAAGGGATTTTTAAATTTCCTTATAGGATAGTTTGCTGCTGTGAACATAAACACACACACACACATATATATATACATACAACTGATATTTGATATGCTGATCTTTTTAGCTTGTATCTTCCTGTAATGTCAGTTATAATACTTTTGTTGACTCTTCATAGATTTCTGTACATAATATGTTGTCTACAAAAGAGATAAATTTATGTCTTCCTTTCCTATTTTGATGCAATTTATTTATTTTTTTTTTGTCTATTTCCTTTGGCTAGGATTTCCTGTACTATGTTGAATAGAGATGATAAGAATGGATATCCTTGTCTTTTTAGAGGAAAAGTTTGAATCTTTTCATTGAGGGGTATGATATTAGGAATGCACAGCACATATGGCCTTTATTATATTGAGGTGCATTGCTTTTATACCTAATTTCTTAGGGGTTTTGTTTTCTTGTAGTGTTGGGGATTGAACCCAGGACTTTGCACATGCCAGGAAACCACTGTACCCTGAATTACAATGCCAACTTTTCTTGGGAGTTTTTCTTTTTCACATACAAATCACTCGAAATTATGCAGATCATTTTAGGCTACTTATTGAGTTTGAGGCTAGCTTAGACTACATTGGTCCTTGTCTCAAAACAACAACAAAGATATTGTCAGGGGGAAGAAGGAGGAGGAATTGTATATGTACTGAACACACACACTTTTTCTCCCTAACCCCTCCCAAACAATACAGTACAACAATTACATAACATTTATATTGTACCCAGTCCTGTTATTTTGAGCTGATTTAAGCACATGGGAGGATGTAAATAGGCTACATGCAAATACAACATTATAAGAGACACAAGCAGCCCAAGATTTTGGTGTCCTGGGAGGCAGATCCTGGAATTAGCCTCCCATATAAATAAGAAGGTGTGACTCACCATATTCTTATATTTAAATACAAATTAAAATAGGGGGATGCTTGCTTTGCAGTGAGGCTTTGGGTTAGGTCTGTGAACCTGACCACCACAAGCCCACACCAGGGAACTGTCTGGAGCCTTTCTACTTGGGGTTGGCTGGGACAGAGCTTCCAGGTGGCTTAGAGGCTACCTCACCACAGTCATGTCAGCTGTAGAAGGACCTTTGTTATCAACATGCAAACTGTCTCAATTCCTCGTTCTTGTGGATCTACTTCCTAGTACACCGTTACTGCTCCAGCTCCTACGTCTTAGAAATTCTAAACTGGGTTGTCCTACACACCACAGCCACTGGTCCTATGAGGCTACTGCTGAGCCCGTGACAGGTCCAGATTGTGATGTGCTTTAAGAGCAAACAATATACTGAATGTCAGGACTGAGTGTAGAAAATAAAGTTAGGATGTTTCATTCATAATTAGGAAGAAGGAAAGAAAATATAATGATTAGAGCAGAAATAAATGAAACAAAAAATAGAAAAAAATCAATGTAAGTATGAGTTGGCTTTTTTTTTTGTTTGTTTGTTTTTCGAGGTAGGGTCTCACTCTAGCCCAGGCTGACCTGGAATTCACTATGGAGTCTCAGGGTGGCCTTGACCTCACGGCGATCCTCCTACCTCTGCCTCCCGAGAGCTGGGATTAAAGGCGTGCGCCACCACGCCCGGCGAGTTGACTTTTTAAAAGGATAAACAAAATTGACAAAACTTTAGTTAGATTAAGAAGTAAAAAAGGGGCTGGAGAGGTGGTTGACCCTTAAGTTACTTTCTGCACCAGCATGAGGACCTGAGACCACAGGGGTTCAAAACTCCAGAACCCATGTAAAGTGGGCATGACCACTTATGTCTGTAACCCCACTCCTGTGGGAAGACTGGAGACTCTCTGGGACTCATAAAAGGCAAGCAAGCAGAGACATCCAATGTTTTCTTCAGCCACCCCAGGAGAGCCCACAGGGTACTACATCATCGCATACACAGTGTAACACACACACACACACACACACACACACACACACACACACACACACACACGGAAGAAAATGGTTTCTAATCTAAACCTTTCTTGGTACTTTGGTGGAGAAAAGCAAATGTAGGTTATTTTTTCTACAGTATGCTCAATCTTACTGACTTAATAAAGACATCCTATGCTGAAATATCTTGAAAAGGCCAGATAATCATGACATCCACTTACCTTGAGGAATTCCTTTCTCCGATATGCCCAGAAAGCACTAGGATGCTGCCTCATGTCTGAGGAGCAGCCTGGCTGCTCAGTGTTGTATCCGAAAGGTTCCTTGGAATTGGAAGATGAACAGACCTTGTCTGGATGTGGATACCCTTGAATTTGGCCTCAGCTGGGATGCTGTCATCTGTATCTCATCACCTCTTCATCTAAATTCTTTGTTCTTCTTGTAAATTGCAACTGTCTCAATTTTTTCCTTCCTCTCTCTCTCTTCACCTCACACAGTCTAATCAATCCTTCAGAAAAGAATTTAAACTTTCAAGACACAAAATAAAATTTAAAATATCTGTTCCCCAGAAGCTATAAAAGAACAGATTGATCTATTTGACTGTGTAAAAATTTAAAACTTCTGTTTGGCAAAAGATAAGACAGACTGTGAAAATGTAATTGCAGAACATATGACAAAATGGCTAATTGCCTTAATTTGCAAAATAACCCCGAACAAATGAACAGGGAAGTAAAACAACTCAGGATAAAATACGCAAGTTATAAGAACAGACAGCTATATAAATGGTCTGTAAAATTATGGAAATATACTCGGTCCCACTCATACCTAGAGAAACAGAGCTCATCACATCAGCAAGATACAATCTTTCAACTGTAGATTGTCTATAAAAATAAATAAGAAAGCTTTATAGTACCAGAGTTAACAAAAGCATGGAAAATAGGTTCTTGGGGAGGTAATTTGTCCATATCTGTCATATATTTAAATAAGTGCATATTTTGGCTCTCTGACTTGGAAATTTCACTTTGGTATTTTCACTTTGGTATTTACACTGTGAATATACTTGCTACAATTTCTCATAAGTGTATGTTCAAGAATATTTTCAAAGAAATTATTTAGTAGTAAATAATTTTAAAAACAAATTGTCTAATAGTAAACAACTTGGAGAGCAAACACACATTTATTGGTTTCAATGGAGTTATTATTAACTGTTTCTGGAGTTATTAGGATCAGAGCCTGAGCCTTAACAGCTCCCCCCCCAAACCTGCCCCTCAACAAATCAGGTTCAGCCACCCATCTACAATAGGCCAGTTAAACAAGTAATAGTGAAAAGCAGATAAAGAGTTATTTAATTTGACCACATGGGGAAGAAGAACAAAGAAGTCTAGTGACCTTCCCAGTCCATTTTCAGGGTGATGACCTGAGGTCTAGGTTTATAGAGACCCAGAGGTAATGCAGGGAGAGGCTGTCCTGGTCAAGGTAGGATTCTGTCATCCCGTTGTTTCAGCTCCAGTTTCTCCTGCAAGGTGTTCTGAAAGTTTTAAATCTTCTCCAAAGGCAAGTTCCTCTCTGACTGGGTCCAGAAATTCATCTTGGGGATTTCTATGGGAAATTCTAATTTCTTAAGATCCATAACCAAAGGGAGGGACATAAGTATGTCTTTAGAATATTTTTATTCCTGTTAGAACCATTCTTTGTTTTAACTTCTCAGTCTTGAGGTGAAATATGCCTGAAATCACTAAAGAAGTGGCCTTTGGGAGGTATCTCACAAAACAAACCATCAACCAGTGCTGGCAAAAGGGGTAAGTTAAATTTGGAAGCACATCCATCCCAACAATGTGAAAAACACAGCAAATGAACACAAAAGAATATGCAGGAACAACAAAAACATCACAACCCATCTCTAGCCCCTCAACTCCCTGTAATGGAAGCCCAAACCACCGAGACTGGGGAAATGTCAGACAAAGAATCCAGGATCTAACAAGGATTGACACAGATTAGGAGCAAGTCAATTTTCTTTTTCAGGTTTTCAGTTTAGGTATACAGGCCCAGAACAGAGAACCCTAAACACAGAAAACAGAGTATTAAAAACTGCAAGAGAAAAATAGCTTATCATTTACAAAAGTAAGCCCATCAGAATTATATCTAATTTTTCATTGTAAACTCTAAAAGCCAGAAGGGCTTAGAATGGAGTATTTAAAATTTTAAAGAACATGGTTGCCAACCCAAACTACCATACCCAGCAAAATTATTCCTCATAATATAAGATGAAATTAAAACTTTCCATGATAAAAGCTGGTTTTATAAATATATAAGCACTAAGCCAATCCTATGGAGAATATTGGATGGAATACTTTGCACAGAAGAGGTGAGTAAATATACTCAAGAGTCTATAAGAAATTAATAATAATCAAAACTAGAATAAGATGGGAAAGAAAATAAATATCAAGAAAACACCAAATTCCACAAAATCTCCAACTCCACAAGGATTATTTCCTTACCTCTCAATTGTAACTGATTATCACTGGACTCCACTATCAAAATACACAGGTTAACAGATTGGATCAGAAAACTGAATTCATCCATTTGCTGTCTTCAAGAAACCCATCTTACCATTAAAAACAGGTAGCTGCTTAGGATGAAAGAATGGCAAAAGATATTCCAAGAAAATAAGAACATGAAAGAAGGCATGGCTATAATAATACTTGATAAAATAGACATTAAGCCAAAAGTAATCAAATAGATACAAAAGCCAACTTTATACTCAGGGGAACAATTCAACAAGAACATATTACAATCATAAACATATATGCACCACCAACCAAGGGATTGTATTATATAAAGCAAAATCTACTAGACATTAAATCAGAAATAAATCCCAACACAACAATAGGTGATTTTAATACCCCACTGTCATCAACAGCCAGATCACCTAAATAGAAAATAGAGAAACAGTGGAGCTAAACACTATAGATCAAATGGACTTAACAGACATCTATAGAACATTTCATCCAAACTCTACAGAATACACAGTCTTCTCAGCAGCTCATGGAACCATCTCTAAAGTAGATCATATAGTAGACACAAGACAAGTCTCTATACATTTAGGAAAATTTATATAACTCCTTAAATTATATCTGACCACAATGCAGTAACAACAGGAAATATACAAACTCCTGGAACTTGGATATCACACCATTGAACAATGAATGGGTAATTGAAGAAATCAATAAGGAAATGAAAAAAAAATTTAACACTGAACAAGAACAAAAACAATATACCGAAACTTATGGGACACAGTGAAGGTAGTCTGAATGGGAAGTTCAATGCTCTAAACGCCTATATTACAAAAAGAGAAAGATCTCAAATAATGATCTATCTAAAGGCATTCATTGCTGAAACAAGAACAATTCAGACGAGATTGGGCGCGTTCAGGGTGGTATGGCTGTAGATAAAACAAGAACAATTCAAATCTAAATGTACCAGGCAGAATGAAATAATCAAGATCAGGGCAGAAATCAATGAATTAGAAAAGAAAACAGTTTTAAAAATTGATGAAATGATGAGCTGGTTCTTAAAAAAACTGGCAAAACTGATCAAAATAGAAGACCCTAATCAGTTCAATAGTGGCACCCAACCTAGGTGGGTAATCAACAGCTGGCTAATTGGCTATGAGATCCGCTCAGAGGCAGGGAACACTTGACTAGCATGGGGACCCAAGGCAACCTTGAATGGGGACCAAGAACCCCATCTCCATGGGGAAGTCCTCACTAGCCATAGGTCCTCAGAAAGGCTACACCCTCCAAATGCTCACCAACCTAGCAATATTTGTCTCAATTGACCAATAATAATGTCACTCTCCACTGGAGACTGTATCTTTCAGAAAGCAAGGAGTACCGGGGACAACTGAACTCCACCAAAGGGACGTGATGTGATGGGGACACCCAAGCAGGAGCCCTAACACAACCTCTAAGGAAGTGAGATGACGAGCAAAAGATCTATTCCCACAGCAAGGCAGATAACCTATAGAAGGACAATAGAGAGAGGCACCAAGGGTGCCCAAAATTGTCTAAAACACAAATTCAGAGACTCTTACAAACCTAACAACTATGGAAAATTTGAATTCACCCTCTATGACTCAGGGAAATTTGCGAAAGAGGGGTGGAAAGAATGTAAGAGTCATGGGGGGGTGCCTCTCTCCATTATCCTTCCTTAGGATCTCTGCCTTGCTGTGGCAATAGCTCTTTTGCTCATCATCCCACTTACTTACAGGGTGTGTTAGGGCTCTAAATGGATTGTCTCCTGCTTGGGTGTCCCCTGTCAAATCAGGTCCCTTTGGTGGAGTTCGGTTATCCCCGGTTCTCCTTACTTTCTGAAAAATACAAATAGAGTCTCCAGCAGAGAGTGAGATTATTATTGGTCAATTGAGACAAATAATACTAGGTTGGTGAGTGTTTGGAGGGTGTAGCCTTTCTGAGGACCTATGGTTAGTGAGGACTTCCCCACAGAGATGGGGTTCTTGGTACCCGTTCAAGGTTGCCTTGGGTCCCCGTACTAGTTAGGGGTTCCCTGCCTCTGAGAGGATCTCATAGCCAATTAGCCAGCTGTTGATTACCCACCTAGGTTGGGCGCCACTATTGCACAGATGGGCACTTCTTGACTTGCTTGTCTGTGCCATATAGCAGTGTGTTCTGCACTCTCAGGCCTTCAGTCAGTGTAGCCTGAAGATGTCTCCTGGTCTCTCTGAATATTGTTGGTCTGGTTCCCCTGGCTGCTCATGCAACACCTTCCAGCATTACCCAGGCTGCCCTTCCCAGACCCCATTTAAAAAGATAGAAATGGTGGCAGGCTTCTGTAATCCCACCATGCTGATGTCAAGATGGGAGGCAGAGACATGAGCATGCACACACACACACTGAAAATAGAAAAATTAAAAAATCTGTCATGCCCATGTTTTCTCCTAAAAGTTCAGGGAAATAAAATTTATATCCAAATCAGCACAGAAAAAGATCAAAGTCAAATCCCATAATGACTTTATATATTAGCTACTGTTCTCACGGCCGCAATAAATGCTTTACAAAGGCAACTTCAGGGAAGAAGGGTTTCTTCTGGCCCAGTTTGAGGCTGTGGTCCTTCATGGTGGGGAAGGCATATATCAGAGGCTTGAGCAGCTGGACACATCGCACCCAGAGTGAGGAAAAAGGAGAGATGAATGCTGGGGCTCATCTAGTGTTGTCAACTTTATTTAGCCCAGGACCTCAGCCCATGAAATGGCACCATCCAAAGTTAGTGTGAGACTTCCCACCTCGATTAACCTAATCTAGAAAATCGCTCACAGACATGCCCAGAGACCTGTTTCTGTAATAACTACGTCCTATCAAATTGACAACCTAGATTGATTATCACAAGTCCACTCCTTGTCAACTTGACCCTCAAACTGTTTTTACTTAAATATTTTTTATTTATTTGCGTGTGTGTGTGTGTGTGTGTGTGTGTGTGTGTGTGTGTTAGGGTGGTCTTGCCATTGCAAATGAATGCCAGATGCCTGCACTGCTTTTTGCATCTGGCTTTACATGGGTGCCGAAGCAAGTCAGTAGGCTTTGCAAGCCTATTTAACCACTGAGCCATCCCCCAGTCCTCCAAAGATATCACTTTTAAGCTACAACCTTCCACCCTTTGTCCTCATATGCTTTAGAAGTTCCAACTCTTAAAAATGTAAGTACAAAGTCTTTCCTGAGACTTAGGCAAACTTTAAACTGTGAACTCCTATTGCATAAAGAAATAAGTTATTGCCTTAGCTTGCACACAGCTGTAGGGATCTGAGACTTCTCAGGAACAGAGCCAGCCTCTGTTCTCTCCTTGGCATCCTGGAGATGCAGCCGGATGCATTCTCTTGGGACTTTACTCAGAATGCCGTAGCAGCCTTTCATTCTGCTGCTGCCTCAGCACTCTCCACCTCTATCCATGTGACCATAGCTCCAGCTTGCAGCTCCCCACCTTGAGTCGTCCAAGTGCCAAGCAAATTGGAGCCTTCCAAATTGCCAGCCACTGTGAGTCATCAAGGCTCCCTCCCAAATGGACAGTCTATGTGGTATTGGAAAGGCTGAACATCTTGTCTTGGTTATCATGGGGGGGGGGTTGAGTAGTGTTAACTGTGCCCAGGCTCTGTGAGGGACTCACTAGGTCACATTGCCAGTGGAGGAAACAACACTGGCGTGTAGTCTATTGTCTGTTTTGTTTACTGCTAATGGGAGAACCAAGAACAGGCTATCTGTTGGTTTCTTAGGGTCTCCTGCTTGGTGTGTTATCTTGATATTTATTTATGTATATATTTATTTATTTTTGGTGTATGTTATCACTCATCCATAAATTTCCTTAAGACAGAGTCACTTCCTCAACTCAGAACTGCCATTTTGGGTCAGCAAGCTTCAGCAAGTCTCCCTTCTCTGTGTCCCACCCAATTGGGATTATAGATGTGTGTGGCCATGTCTAGGTTTTTATATAGGTGCTGGCGAATCAGACTTGGGCCATCTTTGGCCCTCATGCTTAAGTGGTAACTGCTCTTAACCACTGAGCCATTTCCCCAGCCCTTTTTGTTAAAGCCTATTATTGGTGCATGTGTGAATGTGTGTGTATATGTGTGTTTGTGCATGTAAGTGTGGACATGCATGCCACAGCGTGCTTGTGAAGGTCAGAGGACAACTTTTGGGTGTCATTCGTCATCTTTCAAGTCATTTGAAGCTTGTGCAGTGTTCCCTTGGCCAGACTAGCTGAACCAGGTGCTTCTCCTGTCTCCACTTCCCTTCTTGCTGTAGGCATATTGGGATGGCAGATGTCCATTGAAGTGTCTGGCTTTTATGTAGGTTCTGGGGATCCAAACTCAGGTACTTGTGTGGCAAACACTTACCCACCAAACTATCCCTCAGCCTTATCCTGACATTTTACAGGAAACATTTGTTCAGAAAAGATGGTTCTCCTTTGCCAGTTGTCTGATGGAACTGTCTAGAACAGACTAGCCCTCTGAAAGGAGTTTGAGAACATTTCCACTTTTCTTATACCTATTGCTTTCCTGTCTGGCCCAGGTCAATGAGTGAAAAATGAAAGAAGAAAAGTGATTCAGGTTACCACACAAGAAATTTCTCTTACAGTTCCCTTCATCTTCACATTAAAAAAAAAAAAACAACAACCATATTCAAGAAACTTGCCTATAATGCTAGGTCTCAAGAAAGAGAACACTTGGAGCTGGGGAGATGGTTCAGTGGTTAAAGGTGCTGCCTTGCAAAGCCAGATGGCCTGGTTTGTATCCCCAGCACCCATGTAAAGCAAAACCCAAAGTGGTTCAGGTGTTTGGTGTTCATTTGTAGCAGCAGGAGACCCTGGCTTTTGTTTGCAGGAAAACACACACATACACACATGTGTATACACATGCATGTGCACACACAAATAATTAAACAAATTAAAAATTAAAAAGAAATATAACATTTAAGTTATAAAAAAGACTCCCCACTCTCACAGGAAATCGGGATTTTCCTGGGTGGGGAGGATTTCTGACCCACCTGGATTCACATTCCTCCTTAGCTGGCTTCAGTCCAGGGCATGAGGGAGCCCTAGCAACTAAGTGTAATGACAATAGGAATCTAAAATATTGGGACCATTTACCTCCTCATTTGAGTAACATAACAGGCCAACATTCTCAAAGACCATGAAAGAATTCAGAGATCATGACAACCATAAGTCATTAAGGAAAATCTTCCCCTCAGTAACAACACACTTGGGCCAGGAGAACCAGGCTGAATACTAGATGATCCATGGTCCCCTGCCCCAAGGACTGATCCAGACGGCCCACGGAGGAGGATATCCAGCTGATTGGGGATGGGGAGGCATTGGGGAATTGGGGATAACAACTCATTGTTTGCCCACTAAATAATGTAACTCATTATGGACAATAAAAAATATATATATTAAAAAAAAGAAAAAGAAAATCTTACTGACAATTCCATCCTGGTGAAGCATTTCAAAAGGAAAAGGAAGCCAGAGGAACCACAAAATGAGAAAAGACAGAGAAGTGGGGGGGGAGGGAGAGTAGTAGGAAAGGTCATTGGGGGACCATGGGGGGCAAGACTGGGAGGGAGGAGTGGAAAGGAAGAGGGAGGGACTGGGCCAAGAAGGGAGTAGGAAGAGGAGGGAATGAAACATGGGAAGGGAGGGAGAGGGGGAGGGGAAGAGATGGGAGAGAAGGGGGAGGCAGAGGAACAGCGGCCAAATTATTCTCAGTGCTCAAGCAAAGCCTTTGGAAAAGCAGTTTAAAGGGAAAACCATGCGTTTCAAGTTATCCTTAAAATAGAAAACCCAAGAGACAAGCATTCTCCATCACAAAGAACTTGGGCAACGCAGCACCCCTGATTCTGAGAAAGAAAGAAAAACTATTACATAAAAAGTAGAGCACCGAAATATAAAACAGAAGCTTGAAATGGGAAGGTTATGAAAAGATGACAGATATTGAATGCAATAAAATATGGAATATGAGAGGATGCCCTGCAGAAGAGAAGCCACATGCTCTACATGTAAGCAAGGTGAATGTCTAGCTTGGCATGTAAAACCTGGTAGCCCTTCAGTGAAAACCAGCACGTGTCCAGTTCTCTCCTACATAATAATCAGCCTGTAAACTCAGGAGTAGAAATGTCAAGACCCTGATGACTGGTCAAAAGAAGGGAATCTGAGTCATATCCCCAGCCTGGGTGGAAGGCAAACAGAGGCTCTGTAGCTTTGGTCCAAGGGGGCTAGTCTACATTCCAAGCCCGAAGCATCATCCATGTGGTATTAATTTTGGAAGCACGAGAAATGGAAGATTGAGGGATCATGCATGCAGTCTTCACAATTTCAGAAAGCCACTGAGGCCAGGTAATGTGTGACAGGGTTGGAGTCCCTACAAAGACTGCAGAGGAAACAGTCTCTAAAGGGTTGTGTCAGAGCAGGGAACCTCTTCAGTTTCGGCTCCCTTCTTCTTTTAAGTACAAAATAAGGCAATATATTTATTATCAACGCAGTCAGGACTGCATAAACTGTAAGCTAACAGTGAGCACCTTTGTACAGAATGTGGTACATGCTATTATAAAGGTAAATGTAGGGTGTTGTAGGAGTTCTTAGTCTTGGGAGACAGGGGGTGAGATTCCCAGTTAGAAGCCCTTACGAAGAGTCATTAATATTCCATAGCAGTTAGAAGAAATCATATTTATTCTAGTTATTTGTGCTCACTATATTTTACCATCTTTCTTGGACACAGATCTTTCATTTTGAAGGAAAGAAACATCCTGTTCTGGTTTTGGCATTGCAGCTCTGTAAGATTACATTATAAGCAGTCCTACCCTTCCTTTGGCTCTTACAATCTTTCTGCCATCTCTTCCACAATATACACTGAGCCTCGGAAAGTATGATAGAGATGACCCAGTGCTGACATTTCTTCTCAGCACTGTGGTGTCTTTTGAGTTATCTCAGTGGTCACTGCTATCTGAAAAGAAAAACTTCTCTAGCCAAAAGTGAGAGTAGCATTTTATATGGGTATGCACATTTAAAAAACAGCGATCATAAGGCATTTTTGTAGGCATAATATATGTATTTAGTCAGACAAAAGAAGGTATTACTCCCCTAGGGCTCATGATCTTCCCGACCATAAGCCTTTGACTAGCTCTTCAGAATGCAGTGTGTATTCTCTTCCGTGGAGTGGACCTCCAGTCTAATTAGAGAACGGTTGGTTTCCCCCATAACATATGTGCCACTAATGCACCAGTTGGCATAATTTGCCTGGCAGACCAATCTTAAGGCTTGCAAGGTCCACTGTTGTTTACCACCATTGATGACTTCTCTCTCTCATATAGCTGCATGCAGCCATAGCTTTTTCCAGCTTTGTAAGCTGGTTAACAGGGAGGAGGTTTCCAGCTCAGCTCTAGCTTGATTTCTCAGTGACCTGCAGCCCAAGCATTGTGGTCTTCAGCAATAGGGTCTTACCATCTCATTCTGATGGGCAACCAAGAGCCTTGGCAATGGCCTGTAATGTTTGGGGGACCTCAGGAACCTCCCTGGCTAACTCACTGGAAGGTATCCCATCCCTGGCACTGAAATTGTTCTAGTAACAATCTATAGCTTCTGGTTGTGCCCTTATCCAAAGAAGTAGGTTTCCATATGACTTATTCTAAACCTCTTGAAATTTAATTAACCCTTCTTCCACCCTTTCTTTATTCAATCCCTCCCCTTGACCCCATCTAGGCCATTGCACCCCCAGTAATGGGTTCATCTACTTACATATATACAGTATTCTCCCCTTAAGTCTCCTCTCTCCTCCATCCCTTATATGCTCCCTTCTTTTAAATGAATTTGTACTGTTACCAGCTAGAGTCTGCAGTGAGTTGGGTCTTTACCTCAGGGCACTTCTCCTGTTATCCCAATGTAACACTAGAGGTTTCTCTTTAACAATTATAGCTTTTTTTTTAAAGCATATGTCTTGGCTGCAACTTTAAACTCAACGTCATTTCCTCAACAAATTGCACATTTTAAATATCTTTCTGACCCACTTATGCTTTTTTTCCACTGTAAACCTGGATAAGAGTGGTGAGCAATAACCATATCACAGCCTGAATGCTATTCTTACTTGAATTTTCCTCTGCCAAACAAATTAGTCTATTACCTTTAAATTTAACCCCATTAAAGTTCTCAGGACATGGACAGAATGGAGACACATTCTTTGCCAGAATGGCCCATTACAATATCCAAGGCTTTGTTTATAGTATTCAAGGGCATTTCTAGCCCAAAGTTTAAAACTCAAATTCCTTTTGCAAGCCAATTTCAAAGGTCTTCCCAGTGCCACTTTTCTGTATTAGTTACCTTTCTCATTGTTGTGACAAAACAACTTAAGGATAAAGGGGTCATTTCAGCTTACAATTCGAGCAGATGCAGTCCATCATGGTAGGGAAGGCCTGGCACAGGGGCATGAATGCTGATGCTCATCTAGCTTTCTCCTTTTTATCCAGTGGGACCCCAGACTGTGGGCTGGTGCTGCCCACAGTTATGGTGGATCTTCCTACTTTAACACAATCTAGAATATTCCTCACAGACATGCTCAGAGACTTGTTTCCATGGTGATTCTAAATCCTTTCAAGTTGACAGAGAGCAACCATTATCATGCCATCTAAAGTTGTATTCAAAAACCATACACATGGTAGACTAACATCCCTACTTGTCAGAGGAAAATATGATAAAGGCTGATATACACCAAGAAAGAAAATGTAAGCCAAGGATTTTCTGTTCAATGATACTGACTTTCAAGTACAAGGGAACACAACAGATGCCCTGGAAGAACTTGGAATGGCTACTGGCATGTGCTATTGTGAGAAGTACTCCAGAGAACAAGCAATGGACAAAGAAAACAACCAGAAAGATACTGATGGGTGGATAAAGCACGCTTCCTTGTAGAGCTGAATCTAAGTGAGGGTATCCTGATGTTTCAGATATAGCACTATTAGAAAAACAATCACACTCCCTTCCTTGTAACTCCCACCTACTTTTAGTTTTGTAGGTAGATATAATCATAGGATTTTTTTTTCTAATTGCGCTATATCTATCTACATCATTGATAGTGAGAAGTTTGGAGTTGACATTTAAAAACATTAAGCTAATTCACAAAATATTGGTGGTAGGATTGTGTTATATTCCTTGGGCCACTGTGCAGTTCAAAATTTGTTTTAGAAGTATCATTGAGCTCATTACACACACGCACACACACACTTTTAAAAAAATATAAAGTAGCAGGTTTCCCTATGGCATTATCAAATATACTTAGTTTTGATTGGTCCTCCCCCTCTCCTTCTTCCTGTTCCCCATACCCATTCAAACCCTTCCACCCCAGTGTTTTGGAAAAATCTAGAGACAACATCCAAACCAAAGGGGTTGCATTCCTTAGAATAACATTTTCCTCTAAAGATTTAGAGATGGGCCTGATGCTGGCTGAGGGGCAGAAAATGAGCAGTGTGTGAGAACGACTATTTCTCATAGCCCCTGCTGATATCACCCTAAGGTCCAGCTGTTCTATTAGTCTTAACACGATTTCTTTGTCTTTACCACAAATCTTTGTGGCTCTGAGATCTCTTGCTGCCATGATAGCTCTGCTGCTTGATGGATCAGTTACTCCTAAATGGTCTTTGCTGGTTTAAATTCCTATCCTCACACTGACAGAGGGACATCTTGTCGATGGCTCCCCAACACTCATTCTTTTCTCACAAAGACCTCTGAGCTTCTCAACAATGTTAACTTCCCTTTACTAGTGGATTCCTCCCCAGGGACCATAGGTACACATTCCCTTGACCCTTGCATGATTTCATTCAAGCATGCGCACTCACATGTTCAGCATTTAGGGTAGGAATTCTCAGAGACTTAGGGTAGCTATGCAATTTGCGCTACTTCTTAAAGGAGTGGTCTCCAAATACTCTTGCCTGAGCCCCAATTCTACTTCCTCTAGATCTCCCTTTCACTCATTTCCGTTCATATCCTCTTACTGTTTTATAGTTTTCTGTAGAGGTGAGACAGTGGACTGTTATCTTGTTCCTTCCAGTTCTTGGCCTAGCTGATGTTGGGGGACAGTGATAATTTGTGTAAATTATCTAAGGGTGTCTAGAGTCTGGTGAACTCTGGAATTGAGTTTTTTTTTAAAAAAATCTTTATTATGGATAAGTTTATACATGTATGAGCAAATCTTGTAGATGTGTCCCTGTTTCCCTCCTCTCTGTCCCCTACCCACTGGGGTCCTTCCTCAGTGTACATTCTGGATCTGTCCATAGGATGGGGGGGTATGAACTGCACCAGAGGTAGCCAGTTTTTCGTTCTTTTTTTCCTTCCCCCTTGTGCATTGTTGCTGAGGGGGGCAATGTCTCTGGATATTCTCCCCCACCATGGCTCTTACATTCTTTTCACCCCCTCTTCCGCTCATGAGTCATGGTGGGTGAGTTTTGAGTCTGCTTTGTTGTTGAGATCTTAAGTATCTCTGGATCTTTGCCCTTTGGGAGAGAAAGTATCAACTATCATTCTGTGTTAGTTAGTTTCCACCACTTTAAGAAATGCCTGAGATAATAAACTTAACGAGAGAAAAGGCTTATTTTCACCGTGACTGATAGAAAGACAGCATATCATGGCATCTGTGTGTGGTGATGCAGGAACGCTAAATCAAACCTTGTAGTACATGGATCTGAGAAGGGAATGAGGATCCTGGAGAAAGATCTTCCATGCTGATCTGTCTCTGTTGTCCAAACAGAGTGGGTTCAGAGCACTGTCATAAGTTTGGCTTCCTTAGCTGCAGAGTGAGGGGTGACAACATCAGGTGCACAGAAAGCACTCAGGACCATGCTCAGAGGCCTTTTACTTTCCATATTTCCCATTCCCTCCCTGCCTACCCACTGCTTCCTTTTATCCAACATTCCCAAGCCCACTTTTTGTTTTCTAGCAACCTGACATTGTATTTGTTGGGAATTCCATACTCCAAGCTCTCTTTTCTGATGTCCTTTATTTTTCTATCAGTGAAAGTTTTGAACCAAAGTGTATACACATTTGGAGCACAGGCCTATCCCCAAAGTGTTCTAGAATATGGGCTCAGGATCTCACAGGGCTCCTGCATGGAGAGATGAGCCCCAACTTTGAGCTAAGGCTTCTCAGAGATGGGTGGAAAGGCCAGCCACCATGATGCTCTCCCCATTGATGTAGCTTGCATCTGGCGAGCACAGGAAAGACACGAGTCCTGCACACTCCTCCGGCTTCCCCACTCTGCATGGAGAGAAGAAGCAGGGATGAAACTGGTGACACCTTCTCTGCTAGCCCTGAGCTCGCCTGAGAGATCAGCATTCTGTGGGGATGAACAAAGAGGTACTCATGAAGACATAGGGGCTTTGCCGGGAACTTTAGACACATCCCAGGCCTAGGGGAAATCTTCAGATCCCCGAAAGGAGAATGGATAAAACCATGCAGAGCAATAGTCTTATCATCTTTTATCCTTCATGGAAGTTTTCAGCTGAGGTTAAATTAAAATCTACAAGGGTCACTACCTAAGCACAACCTACCTCTGCATTCCGAGGAAATGTTTCAAATATTCCTCAAGGCCTGATACTTCATTGAGCTAAAGGAAAGGTCAAAGGTTAGTGTTGCTCCTGTAGATGCTATCACATGGTGTGTGCCTCATGCCTACTGTGTGTTGTGAAAGGGCTTCTGTGGGACACTCTGGGCTGACCCTTGGTAGAGGACTGGTCCTGGTTCTGCTGTGGATCCCAAGGGCTCTGGAGCACAGCATCACAGTAGAAGCTGGAGCTGCCTGCCCTTGGTCCTCACCACTTGGCTGAAGTCTGTGTTGATGAATCCTGGTACTAAGCAGTTCACACGGATGTTCTTGGGTGCTAGCTCCACGGCCAGAGTCTTGGTGAGGCCCAGAATGGCCGTTTTACTGACGTTGTAGGCGCCTAGCTTCTGTGGACAGAAAGAGAGCTAGATGGATAGATGACGGGCATTGATGATAACACAGACTCACTTGGATTTCCTGAGATCCCAGGAACCTGGTCATCAAGTCTAGGAGCTCATGCCCACAAGAGATGGCAGCATGTTCCCACTAGGTGCATTTAAGTAAAAGGAAAGCTCTGTGGCACACGGTGAGGACCTTTGCACACAAGAAAAGCACTTGTCAAATGTTGGTTACTTCCATGCACATGATTTTCCTGATGAAGTCGGGGAGAGTTGCCTCTTACCTAACGGGAGCTACAGATGATCACACTTACAGACAAGGGTATGTAGGCTGCTATTGAGGACACCAGGACCACTGCACCTTGTCTGGGGAGACAAAGAGGAGGAAGGATGAATGCTGAAGACACTTGTCCTGTGACTGAGAACAGAGGCTGTATGGAGGAGGGCTGGCAGATGTATGGATGAGGAGAAGAGCTTGGGCCTGGTTGAAGGACAGATCTGCATTTTCCTTTAGGTCTTCAATTATGTTTTCAGGTTTTACTGCCAGAGAAGCCATCTGTGCTAGAATTTTTTTTTTTTGTTTTTGGTTTTCCAAGGTAGGGTCTCGCTCTAGCCCAGGCTGACCTGGAATTCACTATGGAGTCTCAAGGTGGCCTTGAACTCATGATCCTCCTACCTCTGCTTCCCGAGTGCTGGGATTAAAGGCATGTGATACCACACCCGGCTAGAATTTTGTTTTTGTAAGAAAAAAAAACAATTAACTATAGATTGTAAAATTATTGAATGGCAACAGGACCGGTAACATTTTCTATGTCTTCTTGAATTAGTTTTGGTACGCCATGTCATTTTAAAAAAATTGTCTCTTTCATTACAATTTCAATTTACGTTTGGTACAAAGACTTCTCTTTGACATTCTCATGCTTTTTAAAGGCCCTCTCCTGGTACCTTTGTCTTATTCTGGACACCGCTTATTTCTGCGCTCCCAGTTTTTTTTTCCCTTGATCAACTTCACTAGAAATTTCTCAAAAGTGATAATTTCTATTTAAAACAAATATTTAGTTTCCTCCCTGCCTCCTTCCTTCTCTCCTTCTCTTTCTCCTTCCCTCTTCCATTCCCTTCTTCCCTCTTCCCTTCCCTCCTTCCTCCCTTCTGAGGACTATATGCTAAAGAAGCATTCTATGCCAAGCTCTATTTCTAGCCCCATTTCCAGTGATTTTTGCTTGGTATTACTGTTTCCTTCTACCTCTGTGCTTTGACTCCCCTCACACGTCCCATTCATTTCTGTTCAGGCTTTTATTGAACTTAAACCATGAACAGTGGTTCTGGTAGCCACTGTTGTCCGTAAAGAGAGATTTTCAAAGTGGAAACTTTAAATCCAGCAGTTGAGCTGACATTTTAATAATGTATTATAGTTTTCCTGCTTTACTTTGAATAATTTCTTGATTCCTAGCTTTTCTTCGAGTTACTAGCTATCCTAGAATGATTTCTGCTTAGTATTACATAGAAATGAAAAACTTGATAAAACATGTCATTGCAGTCTATTTACATTAAAATTTTCAATTAGATTAAAACATCTACCTCAATGATTTTTATATTTTAACTGTAATTATTGATGTATATGGACTAACATCTCACATTGAATTTTGTGCTTTTTTCATTCCTCCAGTTTTTTTCTCCTTTCCATTCTTACTTTCTTTTAGATTGTTTTTCTATTTCCATCCCCCCCCATCTATTAGCTTGTACTTTATCGACATTGTTGGAGACTGTTCCATAGAAAGTACACAGGGCTGTTTAGTTCATCAAACCTTAAAATTCTTACCAGTCTCAAACAAGAAAATCTAGTAGTGTAACTCAGTTTGTATCTTCTTTATTTGAATATTATTTTATATTTTGTGTGTGTATGTAGTGTGTGTGTGTGTGGTAATCCTTGGCAGATTCCCTAGTCACTGTAAGTCTATTCCCTTGGCACATTCATGGATACGATTCCTTGATTTCTTTTGGTGACCCAGATATTGGAGAGAAACTCACTATCCTTGTCTTACTGGCCCAGCTAAGCCTCTTTCCCAGTTAGAAAGGTCTAACTCAATTGGATCCCTCTCAATCATGTTTCCTTGAACCCTGTTGGATACCAAGAAACTCTTCCTCTTCCTCTCCCCAACTCTTACCCCCTCTTCTCCATGTGGGGCAGAAGCTGGCTCAGCAACAGGGCTGGGGCCTTCACATTCACATTCAGAATCTGAAATCAGAGCAAATGAGGGGTACGGGACAGGAAGTTCAATTAGTCATGTTCTCATTGTATCTGGACTACCTGCTATGTTCGAATGTGGGCACGATACTTATGCCAAGGGGAATTTATGGAGGTGAAGGATCACTCTGAAGACAGAGGATTAAAGGGATCAGGCTGAGGACTCTGGGAGTTGAAGATCTTAGAGTCTGTGGGACACCATGCCATGTCTCCAGGAGTACTGGTTCTATCCTAAGCAAAGCAGGTAACGCTGGCAGCTGAATCTGGGGAAGGTGGGATTTCAGGGTGATGGCTGGAATGGCCAGTGTTGGGGGGTAAGCATCTCTGAGCAAACAAGGTATGCACATCTCCATGCCTACAGTTCTCATGACTTATATGGTTTTGTGTTGGGTACTTTCTGCAGACCGGGAGCTGGGGGTAGGCTGGGGGATGAACAGAATGAATTTAGATATTCTTCCCTTGATTCAAAAAATGGAGAAAGTGAGGCTCATGGGATCAGGGCACTTAGCCTTGCTCTGAGTCTGCATGGAAGGGTGGATGTGTGGGTGCTGAGGACCAGCTGTGGGTATGCAAGTCAAAAGAGAGAGAGGGTTTCTCAGAAAGTTAGTTTTGAAGTCCTACCAGCACTTTATTGACTTCCCTAGACCTTACCTTGTCCCAGATCTGTTCACTGCTCCTCAGGGTACTTCCTACCAAGGGATTGACTCCTGCCACACACACCAAGAAGTCCACACCCCCGCAGTGCTCCAAAGTCTGTGGGTGGGAAAAAGATACTGAGGACCAGGGTAGGAGTGGGGGCAGAAGGAAACTTTTTGCTGCACTGGGAGACCATTCTTGCTTGGTTCTCTGGAGCTGTTTCTTTAAGGAACTAGGTATTGAACTTCTGGACAAAAGCGGGTGGAGTTTCACCTCTATTTCCCTTCCTCACCTCACCCCCTCCCAGGTAGAGTCTCACTTTAGCGGAGGATGACCTGGCCTCGAACTCACAGAGATGCTCCTACCTCTGTCTTCTGAGCGCCAGGGCTAAAGGCGTGTGCCACCACGCCAAGCCCACTTGTCCTTCCATGTCCTCCTACCCCAAGCACTCCTCCACCCTCAGTTTCCCCAAACATCCCTCACCACACCATTTTCTGAAGTCCTGAAAGGTCCTCTCCCTTCTCCATTTTCCTGGACACCCTAGCTCTAGGTAAGAGCCTCTATCTCCATCTGTCCCCCTCCATCCCCCTCCCTCCCTCCCCAGGGATCTCAGAAGAGTCCTTCTCTACCAACAGGCTCCCCACCTCACATCCCTCCTGCCCTGAATCCATTTCCTTGCTGTACCTCCTTCTATGCCCCTCACCGTGGTCACCAGCCGCTCCCGGTCCTCTGCCTTTCCGACGTGACACACAGTGCCTGTCACGCACAGCCCTTCTCCCTGCAGTGTGGCCACAGCCAAGTCCACATTCTGCTGCTTTCGGCTGCTGACGACCACATGGGCCCCATCTTGGGCCAGGCGTCGGGCAATAGCCAAGCCGATCCTGCAGGCCAGAGATGAAGAGGTTGTGACAATTTCTCTGTCACATACAGCCTTTCTTTCTCGCTGTATTTCTTACCCCGAGGTTCCTAAATGACTTCTCCCTACGAATCCAGGGCAGCTAACTTTATGCTCTGGATGACATGAGAACAGGGTGTGTCAGCTCTCGTTGCAATGAGCCTGGTGCTGAGCCCACCCACTCCTAGTCCCTCAAGACTTGGTTTTGCTTTGTGGGTGCTACCTGAGAGCTCCTTGAAGTCATGCACTACTCCAGAGCATGCAGCATGGAAGAAGAGAGCTGTCAGACATGTTGCACAGCTCTTCACCGATAGAAGTTGGTGGCAATGGTTGAATTACTTTTGACTTCCTTTCATGAGTACTTGTTATTCATTCGGTTTCCTACTGGACCTATGGGCCCATCACCTGGTAACATGCCTTGCACTGTCTTTGTCTCCTTTCCTGGTTTCTTCTACTTTCCTTGGTGTGTTTTTCCCCCCTAGTATCAAGGTATTTCCCTCAAATAAGCATTAAGCAATTGTAAGCTTTGCTTGGTGGTATACAATGAGGTCAACAAAGTCTAGAGACATTTACAGTTTCCAAGTTCCCAAAGGGCTGCTCTCACCCTCGTGTGGATCCTGTGACCACAGCCACTTTGTTGGCTAGTGTGAGTCTATGGTTGGCTCTTTTGCTGGTGTTTCCTATGGAGCGTAGAGCTGCAGGGGTTGGAAAGCTTGTCCAACGTTGGGTCAGAGGCCTAAACATTGTGCTTTTGGTTTGTTCGTGGTGAGCTTGGCTCAGAGAGGGAGGCCTCTGCACAGGCGATCACTGTCCAAATACCAGTTCCTATAAGAAGGAGGTAAAGCTGTGTCTGTGTTAGAACGGACTGGGGTGGTCTAGGAATCACTACTGGAAGTTCATTCAGCCTGTACCTCTAGTCTGTCTAGTGTTTTTTTTATTTTACTTTATTTTATTTTTAATTAAAATGTTTTTTATATTAAAATCTTTTATTTACTTGTTTGTAAGTAGAGACACAAAGAGGGGGTAGAATAGGTGCACCAGGGCCTTTTGCCACTGCAAATGAACTCCAGTTGCATTCTCCACTCTGTGCATCTGGCTTTCCATGTGTACTAGAGAATCGAATCTGGGTTTTAAGGCTTTGCACCTTGCCCACTGAGCAATCTCTCCAGCCCTATTTTTAATTTTTTTTAAATTAATTTTTAACTGTTCTTGGGTCTTAAATTGTCATAAGATAAAGTTTGGTTAAAGTCAAACAGGGCAAACTTCAAACAACTACCATTCACACACACACACACACACACACAAACTTTTTTGTTGTTTTTATAAGTCAGGTTGTGACAGGTCAGGTGTCTGCAGAGAAGCCCCTCCCCTTGAGTGGGAGGTGTCTAGTTAGAGCTACAACCTAGGTGCTAAAACTGATTGGTCAGATATGAACCAATCAGCTCTCTCTCTCTCTCTCTCTGACTCACCTGAGAGAATTTTCCCAAGGACCTTTTGTCTTAGCCCTCTCTTCCCCACATGGCAGGCTAACAGAGGACCTCTGACTCTTCTGGCCTTTGGAAGGTAAGGCCTACCCCATCCCAGCCATTAGCTGGGGTGGGGACAGGCTCCAGACTTTCCCCCTCATGAACCTTTCCTTTTTATGATGGGAACTCTCTGTTATCTTTTTTTTCTTCTACTTATTTAGCTAAACAACTTAAGTTCTGTTAAACTCTGCAGGTTTTCTCCCCACACTGGTGGCTGGAAAACTCTGTAACTCCCTATGTTCCCTTAAATAATAAAGTCTCTCACTATACCTTACTATCTTGTTGTCTATGATTTTAATTCTTTAGCTTTGTGGACAAGAACTCGGATACTCCTTAAACTTTGGGGTGCATTGGAATTTTTGCTGGGCATTATCTAAATTCTAACCCCCCTGTTACAAGGTGACTCAAATTAAGTCACTTTTTACTATATATCCTTGGAGAATAACATGGTCCAACACATGTGTCTTACTTAGTTCAAGTAACATAACGTGAGAAACTGCACTGTGTAATGTCTCCATTTTCTGCATATTAGTGCTTTACCAATGCTATACCCATGAGAACACGATTCCAAGTATTATACTTTTTAGCTGGGGGATATCACAGTCCACAGATTCATTCACTTATATTAGATAAGATTAGCCTATCTCAAAGTTACTTCTAGTGGTTTTCTGAACACAAAATTTCCCTTCAACTTCAATCCTTAACAGGAGTGGTTTCTGTTATCTAGAATCAGATGCTAACCTACACACAGAGTTCAATAAATATTTATTCATTGAGTTCACTTAGGATAATGAACAATTAATTCACAGACTCATTGGGAGGGAATCAAACAAGTCAAGAATCACGTGTGAGAGGCAATGCCTTGGTAAATGCCTCTGATCTGCTTAAGGTTTATCATTTTATCCCCCACAGGTCTCTCACCTCAAGCCTTGGGGCACACCCACTCCCTGCTCGCCATGCTTTATTCTGGTTCTTTAAAATCCTCTGGCCACATCTTTTTCCAGACTTATCTACATTTTAATCCCATGGGTGGGGGAGTCCTTCTTCACCCCAAAGCTGATTTATGGGATCCATGCAGCTCTTGTGCTTATTTTTCTTGTCACATTTCTCTTCCCAAAGTGACTGTGTTGGTTTTGTATTTGTCAGTCTGAGCAGGGTGCCCAGCATTGGCAATTGCTAGAGGCTACATATTGAATGAATGAGGATTAGGCTGTGTATGGGCCTTTCTGGACCCGAAGGTCAAATCCCTTAGTACTGGTGACCATACCCCCCCATGACTCTCAGCTGTGTCACCTAAGTGCTGATTTCAAAGATTTATCCCCAGATAGCCTTTCTCAGGCATTGGGTGGTATCTCATGTACTTGTATACAAAGTAAACTTGTATTTTCCTGTTATTTAAATTACTGACCTTCTAGTCAAATCTTCACAAATCTGTAGCTATCAGTTTAGCTGCAGAAGCCAGTTCCCCCAACCACTTCAGCTTTAAGTCTCAAGTAAATGTCAAAGCAGGCAAGCGTTTCTGAAGCAAACTTTGAAGACAAATTCGTAATCTGTTTTCTCAGAAGATGAACTCCTGCAACCATTTGTTATAATTCCTTACTTCCCTTGTAGCTAAAGATACATAAAAGAAGGTAGGAATTCCTGCTCCCCAAGTCTCTGTCACTTTGGGTATGTGACAGTTAACTCCTTCAGGCAGGTTCCATTGACCCCGCTCCTTGAGTGGGAGGTGTTTCCAGCTAGAGTTCAAATATAGATGCTAAAACTGGTTGGTCAGATATGGACCAAACAGCTGTCTCTCTGGCTTACCTGGTGGAGGTCTTAAAAGTCACTGAAACAAAGTCCAGCCTTTTTCTCCTGCACATGGTGTTTTAGAAGAAGGACTTATAAGCCTTAGAAAGGTAAGGCCTTATCCCTAATGGCTGAGGTGAGGGAAGGCTCCAGATTTTTCCCAATTGAACCTTTTTTCTCATGATGGGAGCCCTCTGTTGTCTTTCCTTCTTCTGCTTGTTTAGCTGAACAGCATAGATTTTGTTAAGCCCTCTCCCACGTGTTCTCCCCACACTGGTGGCTGGAGATCTCTGTAACTTCCCATTCTCTTTTAAATAAAGTCTCCCACTATAACTTATCCTCTGGTGGTCTATAATTTCCATTCTTTAACTTTATAGACAAGAATTTGGCTACTCCTTAAATTCTGAGGTGCATTGGAATTTTGCTGGGTATTATCTAAATTTTAATCCCCAGCTCAGCTGCTACAGGTAGTTTATTCTTAAATCTCTGAGGCTTCATCTGTCTTAAGGACAAAATCAGCCTGTCTCTTTTTCCAAAGCCATTTCTCAGACTTTTTGGTAAAGAAAAATCTGTTAGAGGGAAGCAAGAACTAAGACTCTTCTCTCTCTCTCCCTCTCTCCCCCTTTTCTCATCTTAGGCTCATTGTCTCTTTCTTTTTCCTTGTGGTCAAAACTGTGACAGTCATTCCGCTGTGACCCTATCTGTGACTCTGTGATTCTCACTTCTTCAAAGGAGTTTAGCATGCTCCAGACACTAACCCATTACCCATGAAGAGAGATGATCAACTATAAAGCACATGAACCCTCTACCAGAGAAGAAGTTTACCTCATCATGTGTGCTCAGCTCTCCCTCATGTTCTGTACATTTCACACACCCCTGAAGTAACACATGAGAAGGAGAAGTTTCTCCTTCTCAGTGAAAGAATCCTCCTTACCCCCAAGAAGCCTTAAATCAACCACTTTTCCTCTTTCTGCGTGGTCCAAAACTGCTTTCCTTTGCTTTGTAAGCAAAAGCCTTTCCCCGCTGAGCCATCTTCCCAGCTTCCTTTTGCTTTGAATTCCCCCATTCTCTCATTTGGTGCTAAATAACCCTTGTGGAGTTAGAGACACCTTGCCTCAGTTTCCTCTTGACTCTAACTTTTCCACACCCAACACCAGTTTCAGCTCTCTATTGGTGTCTCTTGGGTCTTTGGGACACCTGTTGTCTCTGGAATGTTAAAAAAAAAAACCCCCACCAAAAACCAGGGTGCTGAGCCAGCTGATTGCCCTCATTGCCCAAACCACCTGTAATGAAAGGATGCTTAATCTGTTTACTCATGACTGTGCCACACATTGGAGAGAAAAATGAGGGAGGTCTAAGGATACGTGATTGACTTTCCAGAGCTTATTGCGGGTCCCACTCCCTCCCGAGACTCTCTTCTCAGACCCTAAATAGGACCTGCTATGGGTCTTTCATCCCTTAAAAGCCTGGAGGAGAAGTCAGACAAAAATAACTGATTTTCTTTTGTAACACTTGTAACACTGTCTGGCCACAGTACAAATTGGATAACAGCAATCGATGGCCTGAGAATGGTACCTTGAAACTCAGAATTCTTACAGACTTAGAGAACTTTATCCAGTGCAGTGGTAAATGACAGTCTTTCTCTTGGAGTCCTGGGGCCCATCCTCACTTTGTTGCTTGCAGTGCCCACGCAAGCAGCTCTTCTATACTATTTTCCCTCCCCCTTGAGACCTTCTTCTTGGTCTCTCCTCTCGGGTCCTCTCACTCCCTCCTCTCTGCCCCAGTGATCAGCTGGCCTGACCACTGTAGCTTCTCTCAGCAGGAGGGAACAAACCAGCTTGAAGGCCTCTCCACTGTTCCAGCTTCTTCAGAACTTTCCTTCCATACAAGCTGTGCACCCTGCAGCCACCCCTCTCCTGTCAGCAGCTGACTCTGAGGCCCCAGTTTCTCTCAGCAGGTGTTAACAGGACAGCTGTCTGCACAGCTTTCCTTCCCAGCCAAGATCCTTGTTCTGATCAGGTAACAAGGTTTCTAGATCCCCCAATACAATTAAAGAACAGATTTCCAGATGCCTTCAGCTACATCTCCTCTTTCTTCTTTTTTTAAAAAATATTTTATTTATTCATTTTCTAGCAGAGAGATACAGAGAGTGAGAGAGAAAGAGAGAGAGCACCAGGGCCACCACCCTGTGGGTCTGGCCTATGTGGGTCCTGGGGAATTGAACCGGGGGCCTTAGGCATTGGAGGCAAGTGCCTTAACCACAGAACCATCTCTCCAGCCTTCTCCTCTTCCTTCTATCTCTTCTCCAACCCCTTTCCAGTACCCATCCTAACCCTTCATCACTCCTCCCACCCCAGCCTTTTTGTAAGTGGATAACTGTAAGGTGGACATGCTCTCACAAGTTGAAATCTGGACAGCTTTTGGGGGCTTGCTCACAGATACTGGCTGCAGGCCAAGAATTGGCCACACCTGAAAAAAAACACCACTAAGTCAAACTCTCCTTTCTCACTCCCTCCTCTCCCCCCTCTACTCATTTGCTTGGAAATTTGGTAATAAGAATTCAGAAACCCAACTGAAAGTTACCTCTTCTCCTTTAATCATGTTATGTGATATTATATATCCTTTTCTGTGCTGGCTGCCTGTAGCTCTTATATGTGTTTGTTAACTGTCTCGCCGCCACCAAAAGCTGTTAGGGTCTCAGCTCTGGGGTGTGGGGGCATGTGGCCAGGATGCAGAGCTTGGCACAGAGCTTGGCATATGTGGTCAGTCCAGCCACCTGCTGGAGGGGGGAAGGAAGGCAAGTGGATAGAGAAAACAGAGTGCCCAATAATAATAATATCCTTCTTTAACGTTTCCCATAAGAGCCACCAAAATGAAGTGGGGTAGACATTTGACTTTATCCAAAGGTCACTTGGGAGCTAATAAGAAAAATGGGTCAGATATTAGTACGGTCATATTTTTATAGATACAATGCACATATGTGGTCTGGCAGCTAGCAGATTACATAGCAAAATATACTAAGGTCCTATAATGAGCAGACATGGTTGGTGACTAAAGGACATACTTAAATTGGGCAAATTTCAGAGTTCATGAAAGGGGTATTTATAGAAGCAAGATTAAGGAAGCCTCAAGGGATATTGCACTCTGGAGTTAGCAGAAGAGGGTTCTGTCATCCAGACCTAAGGGGCAAGAAATGGGTTTTCTAACAAAAAGAGATGATGGCTGCCTCTAATCACATGCCATAAAAAAGCAGACTCTCCTACAAGAGAAAGCCTGAGAAATGAATACTGCTACTGTAACAGGAAAGTTGGGGTTCCTAGTTAGTCCCAATGCACCTTAAAACTTAAGAGTACCCGGATTCTTGTCATATAAAATTAAAGAATTAAAATTGCAGACCACCAGAGGATAAGGTATAGTGGAAGGTTTTATTTAAGAGGAGGAAAGGGGAAGCTACAGAGATCTGCAGCCACTAGTGAGGAGAGCACATGGGGGAGGTTTTAACAGAATGGCTGTGAAGCCAGCGGATCTGTGCAGGCCAGCCAAGCAAGAGGAGGAAGGGAAAATAGAAGAAGGCTCCCATCATGAGGAAAAAGGTTCATGTGGGAAAGAAGCCTGAGCTGTGGTGGGGTGGGGAGGCTTACCTAGACCTGGAGATTCAGATGTCTCTCTGCTGGGCAGCCATGAGGGAAAAGAGAGCAATATTTCCTTCTCTAGGTGACTTCATCTCTGGGTCAGGTGAGCCAGAGAGACAGCTGGTTGGTCTATCCATTTCAGGATTAGGTTTGAGCTCTAGTCAAAGACATCTCCCACTCCAGGGGAGGGGGTCAGGTAAGGTGAGAGATAGGTGGAGCCTGTAAACACAAGTTCAAGAACACTCCTGGGTTCCCCTATCTTCCTCTGATGTGTTCTTGGCACTATTAGCAAAATACTCTGGGAAGCCAGGTATAATCTATACAGGCTAGTCTCTAGAAGCATGTGATCAAAAACTGTCAAGTTGAATGAGCATGAGGGACAAGTGGAAGACATCCATCCATTTGGAACCAGAAGTCAGAAGGAGTGTGCTTCCAAGGGACTCCTTTCAGTTAAAATGATCAGATATTGGTGAGAGACTGCTCACCTTGGAAGCAGGAAAGGCTAGAAACCAGGTCCAACTTAACTGTGTACTTGAAATGTGAGCCTCACACTGGCTGATTAGATCTATGACCCAATATTAACTGTACCCAGCGAGTAAGAAACGGCAAGAATGCTGGTTGTCCTCGTAGAACATATGTGCCCTAGGGTGTGGGAGGTAAATCCTATAATAGTCCTGAGAGCTGACACACTGGTACATTAAGTGTTTTTAAAATTGTTTGTTTAGGATTCCAGTGGCCTGTAACATGTTGAAACAGCCACTCAACTGCAAAGGACAATTCAGACTTGGTGGTCTTCTTCAGGTTTGGAGATAGCATATATTCTATTAGAAATTCCACTACAACTCATTTATGTGATGATTATAAAGGCCGTCAGTTTTGACTGGCACTCAGAAGAATCTTTGGTAAGCCCCAATAGGTCATTTGACATCCTCAAAGCCAAGTTGAGGGGGTAGTTAGTTATAGAGGGAAAATATGTTCAACACACAATATATAATTTTATGAAAATATTTTTATGTAACACACTACCATGTAAATGAATATGCATAATGAAAATTTAAAAATCACATAGTGATGCACCTACTATATATATATGTTTTCTATTTAAAAAATATGAACATATATACATATATACTTATAAGGCACCATGTAGTATTTTGATACATGTATATACATTATGTTCAAATCAAGATTATAAAGAAAAGGAAAAATGTCAGAAGATCAATATTTTCAAGGAGATTTAACAACTGTGTCAAACGCTACTGATAGGTGAAGTAAAATTAGGGCTGAGAATTGCCATTGGATTTTACAGTATGAAACTTATTGGTGACTATGAAAAAGAGTTTAGTGAAGGGATGGGGGTATAAAACCTGAGTGGTCTGGGTTTAACAGAGAATGGGAGGTGCTGGAGAGATGGCTTAGTTGTTAAGGCGTTTGCCTACAAAAGCAGATGGACCCGAGTTCGATTCCCCAGTACCCACATAAAGCCAGATGCACAAGGGGGCACATCTGTCTGGAGTTTGTTTGCAGTGGCTGGAGGTCCTGGCATGTCCATTCTCCTCTCTCTCTCTCTCTCTCTCTCTCTCATAAATAAAAATATTTATTTTTATTTATTCATTTTAAAAAGAGAGAAAATGGGAGGGTAAAATAAGAGTGTAGATATAGAAATCCTTTCAAGGAGCTTATTTATTTATTTCATTCATTAATTCATAAGGGATATAGAGAGAAATTGGGGCAATTGCCAGATGTGAAAGATGATGGTGATCCCCATGGTCTAGGCTAAAGGGTGAAATGGTCAATGCAGAAAAAGGGCATAGAAGTGAGGAGTGTCTTGGGACAGCAGGGAGAGACAGGCCCAAAATGCAGGGGAAGGCGGTATTTAGGTAAAAGCATCTATAATTCACTTAAAGCAAGAGTAGAGAAAACAGACAAGTGGCAAGGAAGAAAGAATGTAGGGAGACATGATTGGAACCCAGTTGCCTGATTTTCTCAGGGAAGCAGGGGTGAGGCTGAAGTTTTAGGGGAGAGGAGCGTTAAGAGAGCGGACAATACGCAGTGGCTCACTTAAGATCAGGGTTCAGGGAACTGGACTGTGCACTTCGTGAAGTGACACAATCCCAGAGGACTGAGACCGTAGTTCAGCCATAGAGCATTTGCTTAGCATGTGAGGTTCTAGGTTCCATCTGCAGCACCACAAAACAAAATAGTAGTAGCTACTTAGCCAGGTGTGAGTGAGCCTGTGTCAAATGGCCCCTTCCACATCCCCAAAGCACCATTCACACATTGAGTGAAAGTGTGTGCGTCTGTGCGTGTGCATACGTGTGTGCCACGAGTCCATGTGGAGATCAGAAACAACCTTGGGATGTCAATACTCACCTCCCACCATGCTTGAGACAGGCTCTCGTGTTGCATGCTGCTGCCTGCACCAGGCTAGCGGGTCCCAAGCTTCTGGAAGTCTCTTGGCTCTGCCTCCCACCTTGCCCAGAGGCATGTAGGGATTATTAACTGACACATGCGCTGCTATACGGAGCTTTACCAATCTAAACTCCAGTAGTCAAGTTCACACAGTGTTCTCTTTGCTGGGACAAAGCACTAGACCAAAAGCAGGAAGGAGAATTGTCTCTTTTGGCCTATAGTCTTGAGGAGAAGCTCCATAACAGCAGGGAAAGAATGGCAGAGCAGAGGCTGGCCATCATGTCCTTGCCACAGCAGGAGGCAAACAGCAGCAGAGAGTGAGCCAAGTTCTGGCAAGGGCAGCTGGATAGAACATCCCTAAGCCTGCCCCCAACAACACACCTCCTCTAGCAAGGCTTCACTTCCCAAACTGCTATCATCTGGGAATTAAGCATTTAATACACATGAGTTTATGGGGGACACCTAATTCAAACTACCACATATAGCAAGTGCTTTTAACTATTGAGCCATCTCCCCAGTTGATAAGTGGAATTTTTCGTCATGGCTTTTATTGATCTTTAAAAGCTTTGGCAGTGTCTCTAAACCAGTTTCACCAGTGTTCAACACTGATTTGTGTCTCAGGCTGATAACACAACTTATAGAGCCAAGCAGAACTGCACACATTTAAATATCAGCATTGACTATTTTATGCCAATGTTACTATTGCCTTGAACTTGCATATTTGTGTCTTGAGAGGAGTTGTGGTGGGAAGGTATGGTCTTTAAATGAAAATTGGCAACACTTCCATTGCCTACTCTACAACATACCAGAATTTAGAAAATCTCAACACAGAGTAGAGCACTGAATTTCTAATGTTGAGCTCTGTTCTGAGCCAAATTAAGCAGAATCCGAGAAAGGGAAGAAATGATCTGGTAGTAATCATTAGAGACTTCCTAGTGAACAATGCTTAGAGTAGACTTGGGGGAGGGTAAGTGGAAAGCTTCCTCTCTTTGAATCAATACTTCATAGTGAACTAAGAACAACAGAAGACCATGACTTACTTCCTCTTAGAACTTGCTAGTGAAAAGAGAAAATGGAAAATGAAATTTTATAGGTGCTTTGTCAGGCAAGCAATCTTTAGGAAACACCACATTATGGACTTTGAAGATCTGAAGGTTGATTTTTAAAGGAAAATGAACTTTATGAACATCTATTTTATTCTCCATAACATTTCAGTGCAAAAGTCAATAATTTTAAGTAACTTTACAAATGTACAGATTCAATGCAATCCCCATGAATATTTCAATTCTGTTCTTCAAAGAAATAGAAAAAATAATCTTAAAATTTATTTGGAAGTACCTTGGAGAGCCAAGTACATCCCAAGCTGTACCACTCTGTACCAGTTACCTTCTCACTGCTGCGTCAAAACACCCAGTCAGAGCAGCTTATGGGAGGAAAGGGTAAATGTCAGGCTCACAGTTTTGAGCAGAAGCTTCATCATGGCAGAGAAAGCTGGCTCACATCATCATACATCTTCAGCAGAGAGTGAACTGCCAAAGCAGGCTGACTCAGAACAACATAGGGCTGGATTCCAGATGTGGCCCTAGTCACACACCTCCTAGAGCAAGGCTCCACTTCCCCAAGACTCCACCAGCTAGGGTCTAAGTGGGAAGCTTAATCAAAAACACTCAAAGCTATGGGAGATCTTTACATTCCAACCATCACACACTCCTGGGCACATACCCAAAGGACTCCATCCTACCACAGAGACAGAGCATCCGTGTTCATGGCTGCTCTGTACGCAACAGCTAGGGAATGGAATCAGTCTACATACCTATTAACTAATGCAAGATCATGAAAATGTGGCACATACATATACACAATGAAATTTTATTAAGCTGTAAATAAAAATGAAATTATGAAACTTTCAGAAAAAATAAAATGGAATTAGAAAATGTCATACTGAGCTAACCCAGTCTCTGAAAGAAATACATCATATACTCTCATAGGCATACTTATCCTAGCTTTGAAGTTTTAGATTTGTGTGTTTAAGTGGGAATGAGCGACGCTAGGCGCCATGAGAAGAGGGAAAGACAAGAGGCAATAGTGCCTGGGGGCCGTGGTCATAGAACATGTGGGGTATAACAGCAGACTGTGGAAAGTTTTAAGTGGAAACGGAAGAGGGATGATGTTTGAAAAGTCATATGAAAACAAACTACTTTATAAGCTTGTTAAAATTTTAATTTAAAAAAGAGCTTGAATGGAGATATTCCATGTGAATGGATAATGTTGCTCCCAGAAGCCATAGATGATTAAACAAAAATCCCAGTACCACAGTGGGATTCCTCCCTATGAATTGTTGGTCAGGGAAGCCCCTGAGGTCCCCCGACAATACAGGTAACTAGCATTGTTCTTGGTTGCTCACCAGAACTAGAAGATAAGACCCTATTGTTGAAGACAGCACACACATAGAGAAATCAAGCTGTGTGTGTGGGTGCTATTATCGTTTTTCTAAATGGACATGTTGTCAAACTTCCATTTACATATTTATGTTTATGCCCATAGATTAGTACTGCTCTTAAGTCATGGAAGCTTCTTTGGGCAGCTAATGCAGAGACTCAAAACTGGTCAGAGTGCTGGGAATAAGTCACGGTTGAGTTCTCAGCTCTAAATGGGACATCTACAGCACCCTCTCCAAGGCTCGGGGAGGAAGAAGGGGCAGAACGAACATAAGAGCTGCAACCTGGGCAGGGGAGCTGTGAAGTGCTGTCTTTGGACATGATGTGGCTGTTCCACTCAGGAACTCACAGCAGCTCTGGCTGTCTGCACAGACTGGACCCATCAACACTCCATCATGGATGGGGAGGGGCTCCTCAGAGCCCACATCTGTCTGAGGAGTCACTTGAATTAAATGCTTGCTGAGGGAGACGTTTCCTTCAGTGGGGTATCCACTGATAAGCTGCCCATGTTCCAATAAATAACACCCCACCCATGCTTGTGCAAGTAACCCTAATGACATTCAGTGGGACACACACACACACACACACACACACACACACACATCAAAATAGGAGGGGGGGGGCTGAAGAGATGGCTCAGCGGTTAAGGCACTTGCCTCCAGTGCCTAAGGCCTCGGGTTCAATTCCCCAGGACCCACATAAGCCAGACCCACAAGGTGGTGGCCCTGGTGCACTCTCTCTCTCTCTGTATATCTCTGCTTGAAAATGAATAAATAAAATATTTAAAAAAATAGGAGGGGGCTAGTTGGGAAGAAGAAGGGGTCCAGTGGGAGTGGAGAGAGAAGATAATGAAAGGTGAATATGATCAAAATATCAACATGGATGAAATTGTAAAGATATATAAATTTATTAATTTATAAATATATAAATATCTACCAATTGACCTATTGGAAAGCTTTCACATATTCATGCTTCTATAGCATTATCAAGCCCATGGAATGGGGCACCTATTCAAGCCCATAGTGCTAGGGGAAGAATTGGTAAATCTATATACATATACTTATCTATCTATCTATGTATATATGCATATATATTTCACATATACTCTTCTTACCTTGGTGAAAGATCCCAGTGGCTTTGTGTGATGTCTAGTGGGAATCCAAGTGATAGAAGTAGCTCTCAAGGTCTAGGAGGTCAGGCCTCTGGGCAGCTGCATCTCCTGTTAGGTCTGCAAGCCAGTTTATCCATCTTTTTCTTATTTCTTTAGGACACACCCATGAGATATTCCCGCCTTCTTTGCAACCTGAACCTTGTTGAGTCACCAAAGTCTCAAAACAGTACCAAGCTCCTATTTACAATAGAAGCATTTTGTGATTTTGAGTTATGTTTACCTAATAAATAGTTCTATTGAACATTACTTCATATACCTATTGGGCGTTTGAATCTTTTTTGTGATAAATATCTACTCAAGTCTCTTGTCCATTTTTAATCAAGTTGTTTTAATCGCTATTCAGTTATTCAAGTTCCTTATTTATTTTGGATATCAACCCCTTATCAGATACATAGTTTTAAAATATTTTCTCTTCATTTTGTTGGCTGGGTCTTTGGTCTGTTGTTTGCTTGGTAGAAGCTTTTCACTTTGATGTAATCTCACTTGCTAGCTCTGGCTTTCATTGCCTGTGGATTGGAGGCCTTATCAAAAATATCTTTGCCACCAACAATATTCGGAGAAATCAGGAGACATTGCTATATAACACCTACTGATGGCCCGAGAAAGCAGTGGACACTGCAATAAGGCAGAGACCAACAAGGCAAGAAGTACTCACCTGTTCAATAGTGGCACTTAACTTGGGCAGGTGATCAACAGCTCTCTGATTGGCTAAGAGATCCACTCAGTGGCAAAGAACCCCTAGCTGGAACTGGGATTCAAGGCAAATTCTTATGGAGACCAAGAACTTGGACTCCAAGGGGATGCCCCAACTAACCGTGGGCCTACAGAGAGGCTATACCCATTAAAATTTCACCAAATTAACAATGTTTGTCTCATTTAACCTATACTGACCTCATTCTCCATTGGCGATTCTGTTTGTATTTTTCAGAAGGTAAAGGTTTATATTTTTCAGAGCTGTGGACAACCTGATTCCACCAAGACATGGGATGATGGCTGACTCCCAGGCAGGGGATGAACCACTCCTAACTCATTATCTAGAGCCCAAGTGAAATCATACAGGAAGTGACGAGATGAGCAAGAATGCTGCTTCCACTGCAAGCCAGACAATCTATGCAAGGATAATGGAGACAGACACCAGGGATACTCAAAATTGCCCAAAGCAGAAACTCAGACTCTTAAAATTCACCCACCATGGCTCAGAGAATTTTACTGAAGAGAGGGGCAGAAAGATTGTAAGAGCCATGGTGGGGGAATATCCAGAGGCATTGCCCCCCTCAGCAACAACAATAACTGGTGACTGCTTGTATAATTTGTAGCCCTCCATCCCCTGGAGTGTTCCCATTGAGGAGGGCCCTCAGTGGATTGGGATAGGGAGGAGGGAAATGAGGGTACCAACACAAGACTTGTCCAGACAGTGTTTCTATTTATTACCAATAAATAAATAAAATTATTTTTTAAAGTCTTTGCCTAGATTAGGTTTGTGAAGCTTTTCTGCTTTGTTTTCCTCTAGGGGGTTTCATATTTCAGGCCTTCCATTTAAGTCTTTAATCTGCTTTGAGTTAATTTTTCGCATATCATGAGATCTAGTAGTCTAGTTGTACTTCTGCAAAAGATACCACCTCACCAAAGAGTGGCTACTATTAAACAAATGAAAGATAAGTTTTGGCATGGAGAAAAGAGAGCTCTTTCATATTGTTGGTGGGAATGTATACTAGTACAGCCATCATACAAACAGTATGGAGGTTCCTTAAATATTGAAATATCAAACTGTTCTGCGTTCTATCGATACCACTACTGGTTCTAAGTCCAAAAGAAATGGAATCAGTATATGAAGCACAGTATGTTAGACACCTGTACTCACTCCCATGTTTATTGCATGACTAAGCACAATAGCCAAGATAGGGAATCAACCTGGGTTGATGATGAAGTGTATTTATCAACAGTGGAGTAGACTACTACAGTCAACAGTGTATAGCATTGGATGGAGAATTAGTTATAGCATATGGATATAATATTGCAATCAACATTGTGAAGCATTGGGTGGGATAAGACTTCACTTACATAGAGAAAAGATGGGGCAAGATCATCTTCAATAGTATATGTCAGTCCCCCGCCCCAGCAAAAGTCGTTCCACTTGGCACCAAGAACAAAGTAACTGGCTACTTTCACCTGTCTCATGGCTGTAGAAGAACCCCATTTCCTCTCCATAGAGGAAGAGGGAAAATACAGAAGTGGTTTTGGCCAGGTGCCAGCGATCAGCATGTGCTGAAGGGAGCTCTGAGTCTCTTGATAAGGAAGTATATCTTCCAGAGCAAGATTCATTCTTAAGCGCCTGAGAGTGGAGAGGTGGTGTGACAGTTAAATTCTATTGTAAACTTGATAGTATTAGGGATCAAACAAGAGACATGCCTTTTGGGTGGGTCTATGAGAGGGTTTCCAGAAAGGGTTGGTGGAGGGAAGAAGACTTTCCCCTACAGTGGGTGGTCCTTCTGGTGGTGGGCTGTATATCAAAAGGCTTCAAGAGAACGCAGGCTGCTTATACTGGGTGTGCTGTTCTTTAAAGGCATTAAAATCCAGCTTCATTAGTCTTTCAACTTTCCCGGAATCCTCCAGGCCTTCAGTACTGGATAAGAACTTCGGAGACATCCAACCTCATGGACTGAGCAGCTATTGGGTTTTCTGCTTTCCAGTCTGTAGGCAGCTAGTGCTGGACTGCCCAGCCCATATATTTACTATAAGCTAATCTACTAGATCCCATCTCTAATCCATCTCTAATCCATCTATCAATTCCATTCTTCCAGAAAGCCCTGATTGATATGGATTTGGGGTACCAAGAGTGTTCCTAGAGAAAGAGAATTGTAAGGGTGAATTTTTCTAGTGGGACTGGTGTTATCTGGAGCTGGTGAGCATAGATGATCCATGTTGGGAACAATTTATTTAATTTTTTGAACTATTGGAAGAATTATGCAAGACAGTTGTATTTGATGATCCCGATTCACCTCTCGTGAGGAGCAAAGAATTTAATGACTCTATATAAAACTTTTGAATATTTGTGGAAAAGTGAGGAATATAAGGACACTGGCTGGTTGCTTCTAGCAGCTCTGGATAGAACATAATAGGAAAAGAATCAGTTCAGAGATGAAATTTTTTGAGCCCAAGTAGCACCTACTGGTTTCCACGTGTGCCCTGGAAGGCTCTTCTCCCCAGTGACCATAGGGCTGAAGGTGCAGAAAACCAAACCCAAACCCTTGTCATATGATGATTGACTGACAGTGCAGGTTTTAGTACCAACCTTTACAATTATTGGTGGTTAAAGCGAGGGCTCTGATTGGAAAGAAGTAGAATCCTGTCTGGAGAATATATGGGTGTGTGAGATGATGGGGAAGGAACATAAAGCTAGCTCAGGCTGAGCTTATCTATATGGGCCCATTGAGCGAGATTCTAGGTTAATAGTGTAGCTCACGCAGTTTTAAAGAAAGGTGCCAGGATTCACAGGTCTAGGAACCAAGGGGGTGGAAATGGAAATAGTACAACTCATCATCACCTCAAATGACCAGGTAGCCAAATTTTTGCTTTCTGTCCCTTATGGCTTAGAAATGGTATTAGTTCCATAGTCGGGGAGGGCTTCTGCAGGGGACACAAAAATCATTCCATGAAATTGGAAGCCAAGACTGGAAGTCAAGGAACTTTGTCATGTATTTGGGGAGGAAAGAATAGTGTATTTCTGGCTGTACATCCTATAGTTATATCATGTTAGGTGAAATTATAACCTTGCTATTGTCTTCATTTGGAAATTCAGCATGACATACGGAGATGTGGTTTGTTTTCAAGTTGATAAGGGGTGGACTTGTGACTATTAAATTAGGTCATCAACTTGATCACATTAGGAATTAAGAGACACACCTCTTGGGCAAGTCTGTGGAGGCACTTTCCAGGAGGATTGACCAAGAGAGGAAGACCTTGCCCCACAGCTGGTGTCCCTTCTAGGGACAGACTATTCATAAAGAAGCCTCAAGAGAACACAGGGACTTTAAAATATTGCTTATTTATTTATTTACGAGAGCTAGACACATGCAGAGAGAGAGAGAGAGAGAGAGAGAGAGAGAGAGAGAGAGAGAGAGAGAGAGAGAGAGAGAGAGAATGTGGGTATGTCAGAGCCTCCTGCCACTACAAACTCCAGACACATGAAGCACTCTGTGTAACTGGCTTTTATGTGGATACTGGAGACTCAAACATAGGCCATTAGGTTTTGCAAGCAAGCACCTTTTACTGCTCAGCCATCTCGTCAATATCTTCCCCTGGTTTTGATGGTTATTAAACAAGAGACAGCTTGTTTCTATACACAGGAAGCAGAAAAAAAATAGCAGCAGTTCCTCTGTGTGAAGGATTCTCTTCCCTAACAGAAACCCAGGACTTTTCTAGGGCAGGTGAAGGACTCTCATGTGATTGCTTCACCTCAGAAAGTTCTCTCAAAGCAAAGTTCTCAGGATGAGCAAAACATCCAGCCTCAGAGGCAGGGTCCTTCTCCCAGGCACATGCCTATGTGTAAAGGAAGGAAAATACTGTTTCACTTTGTTCTGGAGTTTTCCTAGTGGTTTTCATTAATATTTGGACTTGCTATAAGAAGTAAAGATGTTTCAAAAGAGATTGCTTTAATTTTCTTTTTCTTTTCTTTCTTTCTTTCTTTTTTTTTTTTGAGGAAAGGTCTCACTCTAGTACAGGCTCACCTAGAACTCACTGTGTAGCCTCTGGCTAGCCTTGAACTCATGGCCATCCTCTTACCTCAGACTCCTGAATGCTGAGATTAAAGGCCTGTGCCACTGCACCTGGCTATTACCTTCATTTTAGAGGAAATCTTCAAGCCCTTGCACTGGCCTGCTTGTAGAGGGGCCTGTGTGTATCTCAGACTTTGGGTGATGATGTGAGAGGGGGCTTTCCCTCACATGTCAGCTCAACTTCCTGATGGGCTGGAAACTGAGATCCACCTGTAGACAATTAGTTCAGCATGCCTACCTGCTGGCGTCCCAGTAAAGACTTTAGTTACCAGAGATTGAGTGAACTTCCTGGTGAATTCCTGCATCATGGTATCCTGCCCTCGTGCAGAGCAGACAATGAGATGCTCCTGTTTGCTTCCTTTCCTGGGCTCTGCCCTGTGTGTTCTTTCTCTTGGCTAATTTTAGTCAATGCCCTTTATAATAAACCGTGACTGTAACACTTTCACTGGGTCTGTGAATCTTTCTGATGAATTGTTCTTTAAAAGTGAGGGTGATTTGAAGATCTCCAAACTTGCAAGTAGTCTAAGAATTGAGAGCTGTCCTTCAACTTCATAATTGGGTGGCTTTTGCATTTGACATTGAGAATAGCATTTATTAGATCAACCCTGGCTCACTAAAACATGGGGTTTGGGGGCAGAAAGAACAGGAGAATGGGGATCGATGAACTATTAAATCTTGGGTGGTTACTTGATTATCCATGCTACAGAATATATCTGCACTGTGATCAGATACTAGAGGTAAATGTTATTATGGAGTTTAGAAGTGGTAGGTAGATTCAGTCTCTATAGAGCTGATCACTGGATACAAAGAAATGCAAAATAAGAGAAAGCCAAATACAGAATCCCTTGGTTATTGTTATCTGTAATCAAGTGAAAGTTGTTGTAGACTAATGTAATCTGCTGATCCCCTAATATTGAAGGGGCTTATATAACTTTATTGTTATTTGAAAGAATTTAGAGAGGTGGAGGGCGAAGGTGATGAGATACCTGAACTTGAATCAACTATGGTAATGGTCTGCCAGATTAATCAAGATGGGGGACACTCATGTAGAGTAAGAGTGGACAGAGAGGCTTGAATAAAGCCACGTCAGCCCTGGCATCGGTAATCTGATATGCTTCAATGATACACAAAGAACAACAGGCTGATGCAACTGGTACTCCGTGATTGAACCAGAGAGTGATGTTCTTTTATTTTTTTTTCAGTCTCAATTTTGGAAACCAGCTGGTTATGATTTGACTTCATTTGGGAAGAATTCCAACTTACATTTACTGACTTGCTGGAGGGTTATTTGAATTCACCACTTACTGTCATAATTTGATAGAAGGGATTTTGACTGATTTGAGTTTCTGGTGTTCAACTGATGATATGATAATATCTGAAAATGAAGACGACCGTGTGAGACCTGATCTAAATGTAGGGCTGTCATAGAGAATCAACAGAAGAGGACTGTAAATCCTGCCAAGGTCCACGTGCCCACCCAAAAGGTGAGCTTCTTAGGAATAAGTTGAGTAGGAGTCATCCATGGCATTTCATTGATGATCAAAATGAAACCAATTTCATTAATCATGCTCATGGTTTTGTTGATCTATTTGGACTTTGGGGATATATATCTACATCTGGGAATACTGATCCCTAAAGAATGCCACATGTGAATATGGACCTGATGAAATTCAAGCGGTGTTATGATTATGGCAGGATTGGAGGGTCTTCATTCTAATAATGTTCAGAGTCTGTAATCAGAGTGAATGAGGGATACGAGCCATTCTCAGAAAGCGAGGAAATTTCAGTGATTTCCTCAGACCTCACCTTATCCTAGACCTCTCCACTATTGTCCAACATATTTATCACCAAGAGGTGCTCCCTCATGTACACACCAAAAAGTCTAACACTCTCATAGTGCTCCAGGGCCTGCAGGTAACAGGAGACCTTGAAGATCAGGTTGGGCAGGAAGGTTTATGTTACATCAGGAGATGACTTCTGTCTGGTGCCTTGGAGTCAAACCCAGAGCAGAAGTAAATAACAGCAAATGAAAATGGAGAGTCGTCTCTCCCCACCAGACTCACAACATCTCTCTGCTCAGGCCTGTGGCTCTGCCCAGGTGGATCATGGGCTTCTTCAGTGGCTGAACATAAGTGCCTATGCACTCAGGTTCAAACGTCTACTGCTCCTCCTTCTACTTACTGGCCCCTCGCTGTGGCCATGGGCTGCTCTGTGTTTCCCGTCTGGTACCCAGTTGTCTTTGTGCTTATTCCCTACCCCTGAGCATGGCTCCAACCATGTTGCGATTCTGTTGCTTCTAGATTCTGTATTCTAGCCCAGACATAGGCAATTGCAAAGTGGATCCTGTAGGTGGAGGGGAAAGGAGGTGAAAATTCAGCCTTGGACTGATCCTTTCCCATCTGGCTGTTTTATCTGTTTTCTACACTTTATTTCTTCTCCATTTATATTCTCTCCACAGCTCAGAGAATCTAAGAGAGCCCCACATTGGATCATCAGAGAAATAGGAGTAGTGAGGAGTCAGGGCATGGGGTGAACAGCTCCAAGGTCATGGGTCACCCTGTGGGGTCTCCAGCAGAGATGCTTACCCAGTTGTAGATTCCATGATTACAGCGACCCGATGGACTAGCAGTGTCTTACTGTCAATGGCTCCACTTCTGCTGGTCTTCCTGGAAACATTTTATTTCTTTAAAACCTTTTTATTTCTTAATGTCTTAATTTATTTGCATGCAGAGAAAGAGAGAGAGAGAGAATGAATAATGGGTTTGCCAGGGCCTTAGCCACTGCAAAAAACTCAAGATGCAGGTGCCATTGTGCATCTGGCTTTACATGGGTCCTGGGGAATAGAATCTGGTTCGTTAGGCTTTGCAGGCAAGAGCCTTAACCACTGAGCAACCTCTCCAACCACTTTAAAACATTTTAAATAAAGTGTCAGAATCTTATCATATGACAAAATATCTAAGTTAAACAGAAATGTTTTCTACCATGGAATCAATAAGAGTCCCCCCTTCCCACCCACATCCTGTAAGACCCAGCTTCTTAAACTGTGGGTTGTGACCCTGTATGAGTCATATAAGTGCATGTGGGGGTTATGAAAAGTCTGGCAATAGTAAAAGGTTTCTGAGCATTCAGTGACCTATAGTCAATTCAAAATGAAGCACGAGGTGAATCTCAGGTGTTTCTGGCAGGGCTCACAGTGCCTCATTGTGTAACTTGACTGAAGCCTTGGGTCTGTGTACACAACTTGCGAATTTCACATCACACCACACAAACCATCTCCAGTGAACACTGCCAGTAACAGACTGTTAAATGTTGTGAACCGCAGTGCTTTTAGTTTACATATAATTTTTCTGTTCTAGTAGAAATGTAATGGTTAAATAATAGAGAATAAAGACAATATTTTTCTATTACCATTCCTCGGCATATATCAAATTAGTATACCTTTGGATTGTATTTTATACTGTTGCAGGCTTATCTCTGAAGAGATCACTCCAGTGTTAGTATTCGTGGAAGTAGAGGAGTTTAATAACCCGGGGTCCGGAGGGAGACATCTCTCAAAATTCCAGTTTGTAGTTAGATTTAGCAATAAGGAGTGGCTAGCAAGCAAAGCTATGGTTTCCAGAAGCAGACGTGGCATTTAGCAGCTGATCAGCACAAAGAAGTGGGGACAAGGGGAAAATTCAAAACCGAGTACCTGGCAATCGTGAAGTTTTAAAAGTCTCAAAACAACATACATGACATTTCCAAACATATTTGGCAGTCAACTCAGAGGTCAGGTCATCCTGATCGTTGTTAAGGATACCCCCTCGTTTAGTCTAAACTAGTTTCTCCTTCTGTCTATCTTATCTTCAAGGACCTCTCTTAGCAAGGTTGTTCAGAAACTCTCCAGCTGCTAAGCAGGGAGAAGTTCAGCTTCCCTGAAATGAACGCTTTCAGCAGCCTTGCTGAATTCAGCTTTCTTTCCTTTTACAACTTTCAGTAATTAACCCTTTTTTTCTGCAGTAATACTATGCATATGAAATAGAGTTCTCAGCATTGACAATAATAAAGTCAAAATATCAATGAACCCTGAAAATATTTAGGGCACTGTTCTCCAGATATAAACTGAATGGTCATCGTTACCCTCACAAGGCCTGGTGGGCAACCACGGACAATGGCAATAGCTTGTGTTATGTTGTTTTGGGGGCTCCCTGACCAACAACTCATAGGAAGATCCCTCACACTTAGCTTTGGGATTTCCATTCAATTTCCTATGGTTTCTGGGAGTGGAATTATCTATCTCACAGTGAAGTTTTTTGATGTGTTTTAAAAGTGTGGCCTATTCTTCCTTGAATAGGCCTAATTCTATCTCAGAGAGACACTCCTTTTATTTCTTTAGTATTTCTTCATTCTCTGGCTCAGAAAAAATCACAAAACCTTGAAATATTAAAAATGCAATCATTAGTTCTCTGGGAAACCCACAAAAACATTTTAAAATTTCTTCTAGTTAAAGTTAATATAGATATATACATGCGTACATACATACATGCTGTCATGGTTTGATCCAGGTGTCCCCCACAAACAAATGAATGTGTTCTGGGTAATTGATCCTCAGCTGATGGCAGTTTGGATTTTACAACCTTGATGGAGCTGTGTTGTTGGGGGAGGGCTTATGGGGTTATAAGCCAGCTTCCCCTTGGCAGTGTTTGGCACACCT
>PVHP010007521.1:0-56454 GCA_004024765.1 Zapus hudsonius
GGTCCCAGCCACCGGTTCCTTCCCTCACTGAGCTGTTGATCAAAATGACCCATGAGGTTCCAAAAACAAGACAGAATTCTGTCAAAGCCCTTGAATGCCCTCCCCAGGCCTGAGGCAAAACCCTGTTGCTGAAGAAACCACAGAATGCCATTGATCAGCATGGAGAGACCCTTCAAGGTCCGGAAAGGTAACCAGCCCCCAGGTGGTAATTAGTGTATTGCTGGAAGGCACTGCACAGGGGCAGCTGATCAACACCAGCTGGAGTAAACAGAGACCACTGGCATGAAACACAGTCTGCGGCCATGAATAGGTTGACCATACCTCCTACTGGGAGAGAACAGTGAAGCAAGAAAGGAGCAGTCATGCAATGGAGGAGCCTGGGCCTGGGGAAGACAATCAACAGCTTTAAATTTGGCCAAATATTCCACTTAGGGAGGGGGAGCCCTTTACTGGACCTGAGGATTCAGGGCGATATGCACCGGATCACATACTCTTGGGCTTACAAGAAAAGATGCACTATGGGAGCGAATGACGGGCAGGCTACTAAAAATAGAATCTTGGTAATCCAGAATTGTGTATATTTGTTAACCTAGACTGATCTCACTCTCTGATGGACAATGTGTTTGTATTTTTCAGGATGCAGCAAAAGAGCTGTAGCCCATCTAATCCTACCATCTGACCGTAGGCAGATAGCTAAGATCCTGGCAAGAGATGAGCCACCACAGTCATATCGTGGAGGATCCATATGGAATCCTGCAGAGAATGACGGGATGAACAAGAGACCCATAGCCACAGCCATTCAATCAACACAGGATAAGCCAGTGAGATAGAAACCAACGATTTCGACACAAAGACCCCTAAACTCATAACATTAAAGCAGCCTTAATACTCACCCACCACAACTCAGGGAACTGAGTGGAAAAGGGGGTGGAAAGATTGTGAGAGCAGTGGTGGGGGAGAATATCCAGAGGCATCGCACCCCTCAGTAACAACACACTTGGGCCAGGAGAACCAGGCTGAGTACTAGGCTATCCATGGTCCCCTGCCACAAGGACTGATCCAGAAGACCCATGGAGGAGGATATCCAGCTGATTGGGGATGGAGAAGGGGGGGCATTGGGGAATTGGGGATAACAATTTATTGTTTGCCCACTAAATAATGTAACTCATTATGGACAATAAATATATATTTTAAAAAAGCTACAGAAGGATTATAAGGGAAAAACAAAACTCCTGTCAAACACAAATTTGATTTAATCTGAAAGAAAAATGGCAAAAATTGAAGGAAACACATTCTTTGATCTGCTAAATCCTAATGTGATTTTTATTCACTTTTTAAAATTTGAGGATTTTGTTTTCACATTATAAATCCAGTCATTACTATTGCATGGTGGGTTATGAGATGAAGAAGGGCTGCTTAAGGTAAATTCAGGCATTTCTGTTGGCTGCAGTAAAAGGCCCCCAGTGGGCATGGAAGCTCAACCCATGCTTGTATGGACTGAGGACCGCATCACTTTGCTGCTGAAATCTGCCATTCAGGAATCTAAATTCTGGATTTGCATCCAGAGGGAAGGGTAATCCTCTATTTAATTTCACATGGATGTGTTTTATCTGAAGCAGAATTTTAAAGCCATTTACCTGTGTATTAACAATAAATGCTTTTTGCATAAAAAGGGTGGATATGTAGATCTTCCTGCCTTGATAAATGAACTCATGATGCATGTGCCACTTTGTGCATCTGGCTTTACATGGGTACTGAGGATTTGAACCAGGGTCTTCAGGCTTTGTATGCAAACACCTTTAATTGCTGATTCAGTTTATTATTATTTAGTTTTTGTAGTGGTGCTTAAAATACATGATAGCAACCAGATTACCTTCTCCAGAATTATGAGAATAGAAAGTTACTCAAGGATTTTTTTCTGCCTTTGTAATTTCACGTTACTTAACGTCTACATGTGCATGTCCCATATCGGTTTTTCTACTTCCCTAATTCTCAGGTGCAATCACAGACTTTTACCCACAACTCCTCACTCCTCCTTTTCTACACTAAATATTTTGCTCTGAGACTTTTCAAAACTCACGTGATAGGATTTCTTCCATCATCTGAACCATTTTAGTCTTTAAGATTGATCTTAAATTTCTTTTGGAGAATTTCCTTAATTACCCAAAGATATGGGAATCTCATCACCATTCTAAAATTTCCTTTTCAGTCCTTAGCTAATATTTATCATGCACCAACTTGATGGTTGAGAATTTCTTGTGGGAGAATCTGTTAGCTGGACTGGGCAAGGTGGTGAGATTTCTGAGGATAACATGACTTCTTGATCTCTTTCTCTGGTGGATGCCAGGTTAGTAGCAGGTATCCAATCAGTAACTATGGCTTATTTGAGACAAAATTTCTTTGTCTTTGCTACGTGTGTGATATGAGTACCCCATGCTAACAGTTGTGTCCATAGTAGTGATAACTCTGAGAATTCTCGTTTGACCTTGTCACTGGGTTCAATGTCCTTACAGCAGAAGTAGAAAGTTTCATCAGTCTGTAAGTGAAAACAGCAAGTTCCAATTTCTTTCTTCTTTGACATGGAAGTTATGCTTTGTGCTATTTGTAACTGTGAGTGTTCTTAGTGACCTTCGAAAAGCTCTAACTCAGAGAAAGTAAATCCAATCACATTGAAGCTTTGAGTCTGGATTCAATTTAGTAGCCCAATCTTTTAGAATTTATAGGAATCCTTCCTGGGAGAGGCAAGAAAACCACCTTTTGCCACCTGACACAGATTTCATTATTCAAGTCTTCAGATTACAATCCTGTCTTCAGGAGGTTGTGTGACAGTTTCCAGGCTCTCCCCCTAGGATATGATTATTTTTCAACTTGTTTCTTCCTTTTGGGCTCCTCTTGCCAGGCTAATTAACCACATTTGTCTCATATCCTAAAAGGTGATGGTTTCTAAGATTTGGATGCGCTATCTCCCAGAAGATCACCAAATTTCCAAACAAGTCTTTATTGCTGAAATCTTAGTATTTCAGTTGGGTAAGATTGAAAGCATCAAGATCATTATCTAAACACTGGTAACTTTCTTTTTTGGGAATCTTGTTTCCTGCTTGGAACCTTTGTGTATAACTGTTCTTCATATAAGAAGCTTGATACCTGTAAGGAGTTTCTTCTGGAATATATTCTTTTTTTACAGTGGTCTTGTTTTCACCTGTGCAATTTTTCAAGATGAGCTAGAGTGCATTTTAAACAACACAGAAAATTATTGTAAAGAATGGGAACTCACACAGAAGGCAGGGAAGTCAAATCTAGGCAAACAAATCCGAGTTATCTTTTCTCACTTTTTGGTTAGAGATGTGAAGATTGCATGCTCATGGTCTTTATAAAATTGTCTGTGTCTGTAGGAATGCTAAAGGGTTAATCTGTTTCATTTACTTAAATATTCCAAACCACGATGAAAACATTTTACACCTAAGAGGAGAGATTGTGGGTGAAAAAACTGAAGATACATGATTTATCACTCCCCTCACAAATAAAATTTATTCATTGCATCCACCAGCCATCACACAGATGGTCAGAAAATTGGCTTTGTGTAGGGATGTGGATTCAGGCATGAATATTAATATGAGACAGATGTAAACGCATATTAATATGCATTTGCTTTGCATGGACTGACATTACAATATTTTCATTAAAGAAACTGCATTTGAAAAGAAAGTATAGGTCACCTTTTACAAAGCATAAAATTGTATAGCTGAATATATTTGTTGGCTCTGGAAAACCACTGTCTGTAAGAAATGGAAATATGAATGTTGAATCTGTGGCTGGATATTTACAACATGGCATGATGGAAGCATGGGACTGATTTTGCCCTGCTGGGTTACAATTAGGCTACATTTTTTAACTTTCACCACAGTGGGTACAGGATGCCCTTTGGGATCTAGGAAGCAAAGTCCTGTTTGGATGTGATGCACAGATAAGTCTAAATTATGATTCTGAGAGAAACTAAACTGTCTAGAAAGATCCATTTACATCGAAGGCACACATTTTCAGTGTGAGGTTGTTATAATAGCAGTGATTCATAAAGTGTAGGATTTATACAGGCACGGTACTTTGGGGTTATTATTTTTTTTCCAGTGCGGGGACAGTGTTTGCGCTGACATCAGCGCCCGCATCTGTGCTCTGTTAGTATCTGCTTATGGTAGCATTGTGCTTCCTTCCCAAGTGGAAGGGGAGAACGTGATATTGTAAAAAGCTATTCACTTGCTTGCTGCTTTGTACTCACAGACCATTCACAGGGTGTTTTGCCACTGAAATATTGCTTACTGGAGGGAACAGCAGCTTTCTTCTGTTTGTGAATCCCTATAAAACTGCTGTGCTGGCTCTTCAGACAAACATGATTGCATCCCAGCACATGAACATGCAACTTAATAATTATAAATGATCTGCCATTGATTATGCACGTCAGTGACTTCCCTAATCCTTACAAAACCTCCACGAAGCTTCCGAATTCCATCCTACAACCCTGACTTTCCCAATAGCCTTCAATATGCCTTCCCAACTGCCCACTGAGCAAATCCATCTGGAGGTCCACTGATGTGTCCAAAAACAGTTGACACTCCTCCTCCCATTCCAGTGGGCTAGTGAAATCATCATGAGCTCTGAAGTCAGGAAGCTATTTTCAAACCCTGGCTCTGCTTCTAAGGCTCATGTGACCCTGACACACAATTTCATATTTCTTTTTCTTCTTTCTCTTTTTAAATTGTGAGATCAAACCCAGTGTGTTGTGCATGCTAGGCAAGTGCTTTGTCATTGAATGACATCCCCCATCCTTGGTTTTTTGCTGTTGTTGCTTGTTTTTGGAGACAGTTTCTTGCTAGGTTGCTCAGGCCGGCCATGCACTCACTATATAGCACAGGTGACCTTGAACATGCCATACAGTTCAGACTATACTGAAACTTATATCCTTGTCTCTGCTTCCCTAGTGTTAGGAATACAGTTGTGTATCACTTACCTGCTTATAACTTTACATGTCCTTTTTATTTTTTCAGGTAGGGTCCTACCTAGGCTGACCTGGAATTTCCTATGTATTCTCAGGGTGGCCTTGAACTCATGGTAATTCTCCTACCTGTGCCTCCCGAGTGCTGGGACTAAAGGCCTACAACACCATCCCCTGCTTACTTGTTTTCTCTCTCTCTTCTTTCTTTCTTTTTCTTTCTCTCTCTCCTTCCTTTTTAAATATTTTTATTTATTTTCAAGGAGAGAGAGAGTGCACACTGCTTATCACCACTTGGCAGGTTTTTATACACTCAAATAATTTCTTTTCCAGGAATGTGTTTCCTTTGACAACCTATAACACTTGACTTTATAGTCTAACACATGTGTGAGAGTTAATTTCATGTGTCTATTTGACTATTTGTCTGTTTCTAGGAGTGTCTGTGAGATGGTTTTCCATTTATTTATGTTAATTTTAAGGTTTAGTGAGATTTTCTTAGGCTAAGAGAAGAAAAGGGGAGAGAGCATCAAGAGTTCCTGCCCATGAGAATCCAGGAGGGGTAAAATCCCTGAGACAGCTCTTTGGAAAGACGAGCCTTTGAATTGGTGGACAGAGTAGATGGCCTTCCTCAGTGTGTTTGAACATCACTGTAATCTGCTAAGGGCCTAAATACAACCACAGGGCATAGAAAGGTTGCAGTCTCTTATTCTGCATACTATTGAACTAAGATGTTATTTATCTTCTTCCCTTGGACTGGGACTTAGACCATTGGTTGCCTGGTACAGGAGCCTTCAACCCTTGACTGAACTCTGTACCAGGATTTCTGGGTCTCCAGAAAGATGGTGATAGAGAAGGCAGCCGGTTGGATTTCTCAAGTCTCTATAATCATCTGAGCTGATTCATGATAATAAATCCAATTTTCTCTCTAGATCCCATACCTCTGTCTCTCTGAAGTACTCTGGCTAATGTAAATGTTTGTTGAAAAGTTTGACAAGCATTTTCTAGCGCTCCAATTCATTCAGCCCATATTTCAACTCTATCATATGCCAGTTCCACAGATGAGGAAACGGAGCAACTCCCTTGACCACACAGCTGCTCAGTGACAGGCTCAGGATTCAACTCCAGCAGCCTGACTGCAGAATTGGCTTTATCATCTGTATATATTCTATGACCTCTTGCTTCTCAACCTCAATGTTTCTTAATATTTCATGTGTCTTCTCACCAGACTTATTCCTATTAGTGCTATTAATGTACTAGTGCAGTTCTCTACCAAGCCATCCATTAAAAAATAATAACAGGGAGATACCATTTGGCTGCAATATTGAATCATTTAGCTTTCCTTGCCATGTTTGGTTTAGAAGATTGAGTGTAATGTTTTTTTTTTTGTTTTTTTAAAGTGCACTGGATGAGCTCTTTATTTGACATCTGAACATATATGTGTGATAAAATGTATCTATTATACCATTTAAAATAACAAAATGCTTATATCAAATATTTTTTTCATGTTTGCTTGCTGTATTTCCCTTAAGGATTGATATACCGAGGCATTTTGATTCGGCTTTTATGATTCTTGGATCTTCTTTCCTACACTGAGATTTTCAGCGAGATGGGACATTATAGTAAGCAGGCTAAGAACATGCCCATACTTCTAGGCACCTAGTAGCTACTGGGTAGAAAACAGCCCTGCTTTCCCACTGCCTTATTTCCAATGTGTAGCATTTTGCTCAGAATATAACTAGTAAACAATGTTCAAAAAATCATTTCATTTCCTTGTGTTGTTCTAAGTACATTTAGTAATAGGTTATTTATATGCTAATGTATTCCTTCATGGACCTCATGATCACCCTTGTTGTGGCTCCTAAAGCTCCAATACAGAGGTCCCCATCTACTCAGTTCCAAGGAAACAAAGGAACGACTTTTTATTTCCCGCTTGAGAGCAACAGAGAGACACAGCAAATGGAGACCAGGGTGATTACAGAACACATTTAATAGGTCCCCTGACCCTACTTCTCCCCACGTGTGCAGGCATTCAGGTTTTTAAAGCAGGAACTCGTAGTTATCCAACACAAACCCTTTAGGATATCATCCCTGGAAGGATACCCTCCGACCATATACTATTCTAGACACAAGGAGACTATAGATGTGCATATAATAGTATATGATTGGAGGGTCCTTGAATTAAAAAAAAATTATCCTCATTTGCTTTTAAAAATATAAGCAATATGCTTTTCCTAAATTCAACTATACAGAAGAACATTGAGTAAAAATTAAAATAGAAAATTCCTTCTGGTGCACTTTTCACCCCTCACCTCCTCACTTCTCCCTCTGTAAGGGGCTCAGGGATCCCAGGAAGGGACACATGACCTTGAGTTTGTGGCCCATTTGCTCCTCTTATCCTCCTCACTCCAGCTGATGGCCAGTCCTCACCATCCATGGTCTCTTTGCTGGGAGCTGGCTGACCTTGCTAGATTCTGATTGCGAGGAAGCAGCAGGGAGGTCCTTACATTTGCTTAGTTTTTGCTGCTTTCTTTTTAGTGGATGTGCCAAACATGGTGCAGAGCATTCTGCTTGAATCACCACCATGAACACTCATATCACCCTTGTCCAGTTAGCTCATGGCTGTCTGTCCTGAGGTTTTCCATCCCTGGAAGGCATGCTGATTAGTATCCACAGATCTGGATGCTCAAGGCCAGATTTTTTGCTTGTTTAATTTTTTTTTTTAATGTACAGTCTTACTCTAGCCCAGGCTGACCTGGCACTCACTCTATAGTCCCTAGCTGACCTTGAACTCACAGCAATCCTCCTGTCTCTGCCTCCCAAGTGCTGGGATTAAAGGCACATGCCACCACACCCGGCTTTAAGCATTCTGACCTTTTTTTTTTTTGCTTTATTTTTGAGGCAGTCTCACTCTGTCTCACTCTATCCTGGAACTCATTCTGAACCTAGACTAGCTTTGAACTTGATGGTGATGATAAATACATAGCATAATAAATTAAAGTACACAGGGATATTCAGTAAATAAAGCCGAATGTAAACCCAATTTAAAGGAGAAATTTGAATGTTATACATAATTATGCAAATATAATATAATCTATAAAATATATAGATATATTGCCACTATAAAACACATATATACTCACATGAAATAGAGCAAAGGACGTGTGTGTGTGTGTGTGTGTGTGTGTGTGTGTGTGTATGTGTGTGTAGGCATGGTTGCAGGCAAGTCTCTTAACACTATATACAAGCTGTAGATGCATGCACCACTCTTGCATCTGGCATTGCATAGTTCCTTGGAATTGAACCCAGATTAATAGTCTTTGCAAGCAAGCATCTTTAATCACTGAGCCACCTCCCCAGCAAACTCCTTTTATAAAAATTTATTGCAAGTATTAATCATTGTTTTTATGTCTGAGTTGTAAGAAAAATGTTTTTTATTCCTTTTTGTTGAATTTTTGTATTTTCAAAAATTTTTCTATTCATAAAATCTTTAAAAAAAATCATTCAGACTGCCCACGGAGGAGGAAATCTAATTGATGGGGACAGGGAAGAGGGAAATAGGGGAATTGGAGACATCAACACATGATTCCCTTATTAAGTGTATCTAGTTATGGATAATAAAAATTAAATTATAAAAAAAATCATTCAGAATGTCTTAAAAAGCCGAACATGGGCTATATATTTTTTCCTTTCCCTTTCACCCCAAAAATATATTGTGTGACCTATTATTAAAGAAATCTTAATGACAATAAGTTAGAGGAAGGAAAGGGCTTTTGTGCAATATTTCCCCTTTGTTTGGCCTCCTTAACAATTCTTTAAGAGTACAATTCATAACCTCCTAATCCATGGACTGATCCAGTATGCACAATGAGGAGGGTCCCCAGTGGATGGGGGCAGGGAGGAGGGAAATGGGGGTACCATCATAAGATTTACTCATACAATGTATCTAATCATGGGTAATAAATATATCAATAAAAATTCTTTAAGAAATAGGCTTCTATTTGGACCTGCTTTTCTTTGATACTAGACCACTTTTCTCCAGTGTTCTTTTCTCCGGCCCACCAGCACTGTGTTCTTGATTTGACAGAACTTATATCTTTCCACCCTTCCAGGAGGTGTAAGATTATAAGAAGCCTCCTGTCTTGTGACCTATAATGGCTCAGTTACAATGAATAATTCACTATGTGGTCTTCTCCAGTCATCCTTTATCCCTTACCTTTTTAAAACTGAAATTTTCTAACAAATCAAAAAAAAAAAGAATAAACAAGTTTTTGATTTTATTCCTCTGCAGCTCCAGTAGAGTCTGAGCTATAAATATGTGCAAATGTATACAGCACCACTTGCCTTTCTCTGGGAATTCATTTAGTTATACCTCTGCTTTTGCTTTTGGATGTAACAATTGCCAGTGAGGATGAATTGTAAGAGTACTTGTCTGGAATCTAAAGATGAAGCATGCTTGAGGAATGTGATCATTAGGGTCTTGTGTATGTGTGTTGAGGACATCTTTCTGTGTGGATAAAAAATTATTTTTAAAAAATAACATTCGTTGCTAGCCTGTAACTACATGGAGCTTTTTTAGTTTTCAAAACAAAATCCTTTATCCTTTTCTTTGAGAACATGATAACAATTTATTAAACTTTAACAGTTTAATCAAGGAGTCAGTGATGGTGGGGGGCCTCTGTGTGAAGCACAGAACAAAATCTCTCTGAGGTTTGGGATGGGTTTTCTTGCTTTTAATCTGGAGCTCTGTGTTTCCAATCATCCTGGCCTCACAGTTGGAAGTTTTCCTTGGAGTTCTCATAGATTGTGGAATGAATGATAAAACAGCTGTTATCAGTCTGTGTGAAAATCTATCTCTTACCTCACCACGACAGGGGGTGAGGGACAGATGCTGTTTAATAAAGAACTTAAGATATGGGTTCAGCCCGCCAGCCTGGGAAGCACAGCCTGTAATTGCTGCTGTGAGAGACATGTGTGGTACCCATTCAAAGAAGATGTCCTATGACATCTCTGATTTCTCTGCCCAAGATCTCTGAAAGATGAGAACTTGTGTATCAGTGTCCAAATAAACAGGGCAGGTGGAAGGTGACAGATTTGAGGGTCATAATTTTTTTTGTATTTTTTTCCTTTGTCTTCCAATTTTAAGACACTATGTCATAATAAAAGTCCTGAGGGTTCAGTCTTTTGACTTTTTGAACATCTCAATTCTCATTGCTAATCTATTTGCTAATGGACAATTCAGAGTATGTGGAAATATGCAAAGACTACCTGAAGACCTTGTTCATTATAGAGTTTTTATTGGCTGACGATGAGTTCACTCAAATGGTCTCTTGGGATAGCATCCAAGAACTTCTACTTAATGTATCTGATACACACACCTGATTTTGCTGTAGGTTTAGCTGATGGCAAAGGGTTTCCCACCACTCAAGGTCAGGCTTGATTCCTTTCCACGACTCAACATTTACCAAACTTGGGTGAAGAGACAAATCACATACAAATGTCATAAAAATTTGTAATAAAAAGAATTTTAGGAGATGAAAAAGTTTCATTTGTTAAGTACGATCATATTTGTTTATCCTTTCCATGATAAAAGTGAGATATGCTCAGCACACGCACACATGCACACACATACACACACATCTGAAAGAAATAAAAAGAAACTTTTTTTCTGAATTATAATGTCATCATCTAGTGGTAAATTATGTCAGCATCTTGGCCCATATGTTCCTGTAGTGTTGCATGTGCGTATGTAAATCATCCATAAGTATACTTGCATTTTTATAATATGAAGTAATTACATAGACATTGCTTAGAAATCTGCAGATTTCACCTAACAATACACTATGGTCATTATTTTATGTTACTACATTAAGTGTATGTGAGGTTTTTTTTTTGTTTGTTTGTTTTTGAGGTAAGATCTTGCTTTAGTCTAGGCTGACATGTAATTCACTGGCCTTAAACTCACAGGGATCCTCCTACCTCTGCCTCCTGAAGGCTATGTAGTCTCTGGATGACCTTGAACTCAGACAAGTCTCCTACCTCTACCTCCCAAGTGGTTGAATTAAAGGCATGCACCGCCACACCTGGCACTAATTAATTTTTTAAAACATTGGTAATAATGTTTTGGGCCAAAATAAAATGATATGGGAGAACTAGTGAAGGGTGAGGAGGGTGGTGGGGGCAAATACGATGCATATACAAATATATATATACACACATATATATATATATATATGAAATGTCACAATGGAAGCCATAATTTTATAGTCTAAAACATGAAATAACTTTTTTGCCCCAAATAATATATAATCAGATTTACTCATCTCTTGCTTTCATGAGTTCTATATTTGATATATTTTCCACAGGAAGTCTATATTAATTTCTTACATTTTCTTCTAATACTTTCACTATTTATTTGATCATATTTAAATCTTTAAGTGGAATGTTTCATGATACCCAATATAAGTTAGGAATGAATTTAATTTTTCTTCTTTTTTAATGTTTCTTTTATAACTAACATTCAGTTTTTGAGCTAGCATTTCTCTTTTTAAAAATTTTTACTTAATTTTTTGTAAACAGAGATAGATAGATAGATAGAGACAGAGACAGAGACAGAGAGTGAGTATGGGCATGCCAGGGCCTCTAGCCACTGCAAATGAACTCTAGATACATGTGCCACTTTGTTCATCTGCATTACATGGGTACTGGGGAATTGAACCCAGGTCCTTTGGCTCTGGAGGCAAGCACCTTAACCACTAAGCCATCTCTCCAGCCCTAATTTTTATTCTTAATGTTCGCTATTGTCACTTACTGAATTTTCTATGGTTTATTATCATTTTGAGTTGCTTCATAAGAATATAAGTTTTGATACATATTATGCATATTGCTGAATTTACTTTCCTTTTAAATATTTATTTTCATGTGTGTGCAGTATGTGTAGTGTGGTATACATGTGGCTTATGCACATGTGTGTGAAGTTAAATGTATACCTTATGTGCATATTTTCAGAGGATAAGCCAAATGTCTTCCTCTACCGTCCATCTGCATACTTCCTTGAGATGGAGTCTCTCATTGAACATAGAGCTGCCATTTTTGATCAGACTGGCTGATCAGTGAGTCCCAGTGATTCTTTGATTTCTGATCCCCACAGGATGGGGGTTACAGCATGTGTGGTCATGCCATGCTGCTTACATGGGTGCCAGGGAACCAAACTCAGGGCAAATCAGGCCCTCTCAGACCTTCATACTTGTGTGGTAAGAATTTTAATCCACTGATCCATTCCGCAAACTCTGAATTTATTTTTCTATGAACCCATATTTTCTGGTATAAGTATTATGCCCTTTAAAAAACTTCAACAGAATCCATTGGGTAAATAGAATGTACAACATTTTGCCTATTTAGCTATTATATTACACAACATTTCCATAGATGATACAAACATATTTTAGGGGTTAAAATTCTCTGAACTTGAATTCAACCCCATTACTTTCAAAATATGTAAACAGGCAAATTTTCCAGCTGTCTCTTAAGTAACTCATATTTTGATTTCTTCCCGTGTAAAATAAATAAAATAATACCTAGCTCACAGAGCTGTGACAGATGAAATAATCCAGGTAAAGCTCTCAGTGCGCAGGTAGAATACAGTCTGTTCCACAATAGCTGTTAGTTTCTAATATAAAGACATCCAGGACACAGTGTCACTTATGACTTCTCTTATAACTTTATTGTAGAGATTATAGGCATCAGAGGGAAAAATACTTAATGATGAGGTAGATGTTCACATTCCATCTCTTCTAGCAAAAGGCCAACAACATATGGCTGTTTTGGCAGGACAGTGATGGGAATAAGTGGCTGACTGCTCAAGCCTGAAATTCCAGGGTAGCATTGATTACATGGAATCATCCTTGAGCAGCAGAAATTGGTTCTTAGCTTTGTGGTCCAGCTGCTCTAGGGTCAATTCAGATCTCAGGTACCAAATTGCATCCACCAAATATATCGTTTGTATGTTACTTGATCTGAGAAAATGAACAATCCTAATTTAACAGGGCTCATTCTCAGATTATATGCCCCGCCTAGACTTGTCTTTGGCCATTTTCATAAGTACGGCACAACCTTCACTTCCCATTGTTTTACATGTTCCAATCACTGTGATGCTCAGTGTTGTAGATACCTTCGTGTTGCTGGACAAACATCCAACCAGAAGCAACTTATGGGAGTGAAGGGTTTGTATCAGGCTTACAGAATCCAGGGGAAGCTCCATTAGTGGTGGAAGAAGCTGACTCACTTCCACGTATCAAAGCAGAGAGACACCACCAAACATCCAGCCAACAGGAAAGGCTGAGCTCAAGATCTGCCTACAGGGACACCTGCTGAAGACTCAAGTTGCTAGCTTAAGCAAAACGACCTCAGGCTATGGGGACATTCAAACGACCACACCAGAGCCTCTAATCAGATGAGTGGTACACAGTGCTGGTGCCTGGATGCAGATGTATCTTACCTGATAACTTTCCCTGATGGAGTGTGAGTCTCCTAAATTGTTTATGAACGTGGATTCCTCCTGATTGTAACACCTGCCTTTAGTAACCAATACACCTCTGAATTAGTTTCTTTGACTCCTTTCCTATGCTGACTTCTCATAGATGAATTAATTCTGCTTGAATCCCAAATCAGAGTGATTCTTTGAGTAAAGGGAATACTTATTCTTAATATAATTCTATCCCTTGTTCATGATTTAATAAACATCAACAAGTTCACAGCCTTCCTTTTCTTTCTATCTGTATACCTTTCTTGTCGATACATCTCTTCTTTATGCTCATTCTAAAATATAATGGGAGAAGGTATGTCTTTTATTTCTTACATTCTCACTCTTAGCTGTAGGACTTGGTAGGTTTTTAAGTCTGTGTGGCAGCACATTTATCCACGAAGTCCTAGTACCCCTAGGCATGCTAATCTCATATATGCTGATTTCTACTACCTTCAAGTTACAATGGTTGTGTGTTTTCTGACTTTGTCTCCAAAGCCAAGGGTGTGGACACTTGAGCACAGCCTTCCTTTTAAAATGCAACTAAAAGGAATTGTATGTTCTCTTCCTAGCTCCATTTTCCTGGGGTGACATAAAGCAAGGAAGTTATAGTTTTCACATCTAATGTAATCCAGCTATACCATAATAACAGGCTTTACTGTTCAGAACTGCTGTATAAAGACACAACAAGTACCGAGCCATTACCTATATATTTTTATCACCCACTATTTATTATGAAGCCTTGTGTTCTGTCAGTGTTATCAGGGACAGCCAGTATTTATTAGGCGTGAACTGGATGTGTGACATTGGGGCAGGTGCTGCCAAGGGCACTTACTTAGAATGAAGTATTACACAGAGAAGGGTGACTATTTTTCTCTTCAGTGGGCCACTCTACCCTTCTTCTATATTGTGGTTTAGGCCAAGTTGGTCAAATTATTCGTTTTGTCTCATCAATTCTGTCAGGATTTCTTAGCAATGTGAATGTATTTCATGTGTTTTTAGATGAGCTCAGTGCAATATGGTCTCTAGGTAAATGTGCCAGTGGAATATATTTAAAGTGTAACACACAGGGAGGAACAAGAAGTGCCTTGTACCATTGACTGGAAAGCAGCAAAGCTTTCTGAGAAAGGAGAGATTACAGTTATATGTTTTGTGTGTGTTTTTCAGTTAACACAAAGGCTTCTTTAACTTCAACATTCTATTAAACTTAACGTGTCTTGTAAACATTTATAGCTTTATTTGCTAAAATGAATACCATATTACATATGCTGTGCTGGAATTTCTGGGGAGGCCTTAGTGTTTTTCTTGGGAGCATTTTCTGACTTCTTGGCCTCTGTCAGTGAAGATTCTGCATTCCATGTTTGCTTAATCCTTGGAGTCATCAATAATCTCATCTTACATGCAGATGTGACTCTAATTTATAACCACCTCATGGATCTAGTGGGCCTGAGGTATCTGGATGTCAGCATATATAACATGTTCCAAGGTCGTATTATCTATAGCGTCGAGTCCTGTAAGATATTTACAAGTGATGAATCTATAGCAACCTCTGATATGTTCTGGCTAAATATTCTCCAAAGACTTACCCATGTATATGATAAGGGCTTGATCTTCAGTGTGGTGCTATCAGGAGGTGGGGGCCTGCTGATTGGTTGTTAGGTCATTAGGGTCACGGGACCTTGAAGGGCATAAGGAAACCCTGGCCCTCTCTTCATTCTCTTTTGCTTCCCAGCCACGAGGTGAGGGGTTCTGCACTGCATTGGATTCTTGCCAGAAGGTACAAGGCCATGTGAGAAAATAACCCTTTTCTCTTTAGAAACTGATTATTTCAGTTATTTCCTTATATCAACTGAAAGGTGGCAAACATAATCTCTTTGACCTTTGGTGCTTGCTTTATTGAGGACGCAATAATTCATTTCTTCTTCTCTGTTCAAAGATTTTTTTTAAAGCAGATTTGGAATGTTCCTAGGTAGAAGGTGGCTGATAATCTTGAACACTGGCAGGTATTTATGTTGTACCAAGCATAGGAGCAGGTCAAGCCATCAAACAATGCATTTCAGTACAACAGAACCAATTTTGACTATCATATATATATATATGTGATAGCATTATTATCATCAGTAAAATATGATCAGAAATGTTAGTATATGAAATAACACCATTTTACATACCATACAGATAGTTATTATACTTTGTTTGCATGATGTTCCATGCTTTCTATTAATGTTCTTTTATTTCATGTAGGTAAAATAGATATTACTTTGCTTGGTGAACATGCTGGGGTATAGTGAGCAAGCTAGTAAGAAACAGAAAGATCTCAGAAGGCATTCCACCTCAACTTTTCTTTTTGGCTTAGTAATGAATGTGTGTAACTCACCCTCATCTTTGTGGGAGGTTGTATCACTTTAGTACCAACCAGGAAAAAACAGCCATACTAGATGTATTAATTAACAGAGAATTTAACATTAGGAACTATTGCCCAGGAATGAGAGAAATGAAGTGATAAAAATCAACCAAGATAACATGAAGATGATACATCAGGAAGCACCTACCCTATCCCCAGTTGAGGAAACAAAAGAAACAGTTGCAATGGTTAAAATTCTTATTTGAATTGGGTTCCTCCAGAGCTGGGCTGGTGTCTGTCAGGGACACAGTACAATCAGGCTGGTACTGTGAATGTTAGAAAAACAGCATCCTTGAATCATTTTTGCTACTGGAATGAAAATGATACCACAAGCTGGAGCAAACTGTCACTGCCAGGACTAAGAAATATAGCTGAGAGGATGCTGATGAGAACAGGCAGTAAAACAAGAAGGATTACATCCCCTTCTACTATGGCCTGCAGACCCTCTCTGGTGCCTGCTGATGGCAGAGCCCAACCTGCAGTGGCAGGCCGGGCAGAAATGTGGTCTTCTGGATTCCAGCCAGCCATCATCCTATCAGAGCAGAGGAGGCAGGCTGAAACTGAGAAGAAATCACTTGGTAACCCTCACAGGGTGACTTTACCCACTCCACCAATTTACTACAATTTTGGCAAAGAGTCTTATATGGTAATGGGATCATAGAAGAGACTCAACTCATTAGTTCTTTTCAAGTTTTGTTTATCAGCCAGTCACAAATGTTGACGACAGACACTTTCATTTTGAATTCTGGTTCCTCCATTTTATTGTTTTTTGCTTGTGTGTGTGTGTGTGTGTGTGTGTGTGTGTGTGTGTGTGTGTGTGTGGTATATGTACATGTGGTGGCCTGTGGTGGTCAGAGGGGGACATCAAGTGTCTCCATTGCTTTTACTTAAGCTGGAGTCTCTTACTGATCTTGGAGCTTGTTGTTTTTTCAGAAGCCCCGGGGACTCCCCAGTCTCTGCTTCCCTTGGGACTGGGATTCCAGGCATGTGTGGCTACACCCTGATGTACATGTGAGTCCTAGGTATTGAACTCAAGCAGTATTTTAAGCCTCCTCAGTCCCTCATGCTTGCACACAAGGTGCTCTTCACTACTAGTCAATCTCTCTACTCCTGGTTTCTCCATTTTAACCTCAACTGCAACCTAGTAGCATTCACACGCAGGGGTTAATAGTGTTGGCTCTGGAATTAGTAGGTATGAACTGTGGGCCAGTTAATTTCTTTATATTGTTGTTTATAATACATGATATATATATGTATATATGTATGTATGTCTTTACTCAAATTCTAGCTTCTGTGTGTTTAAAATATTATCTGCCATTATCATCATCATCATCATCATCACCACTACTATCGTTACTTAATGAGCATAGAGAATTAGCAGCAAAATGGTCTTAAGATTAAGACACAACATTTTAGAAGCCAGCTTTGTCCAGGACCACAAGAATGTTCCCTGGTATTGCAGTCAATTTTCTCTGTTGCTGCACAGAAAGAACCCAAGCCAAAGTGGCTTATGGAGGAATGGATTTATTAGGCTTACAGACTCAAAGGGGGACTCCATCCTGGCAGGGAAAACGATGGCATGAGCAGAGGGATGAACATCACCTCTGCCACAGCACTGCAAATAGTAGCAGGAAAGTGTGCCAAACACTGGCAAGGGGAAGCAGGCTTATAACCCCATAAGCCCACCCCCAACAACACAGCTCCATTGAGGTTGTAAAACTCAAACTGCCATCAGCTGAGATCACTGAGAACACATTCATTTGTTTGTGGGGGACACTTGGATCAAACCATGACATCTGGGTCTCTAGAACTTAATCATTGTCATGCAAAGTAGATACAGTCATTTTTTTCATTTTGGCCACCTCTCTCATTTTTGGTTTCTTTAAGGATTTCCATTTTCTAATCATTTAAATGATATTCTGAAAGAAGTTAATATTTCCATTTTTTGTCTTACATTAGAAGGGCTATTGAGATCTGAAATCTCTTCTAGACTTTCCATGAGTCATGAATGTGCTTGTAAAAGGGCCTGGAAGGAATTCAAGTATCCATCATTTTGCTATCAGAGACTCTTGAATTCTGAAGCTTTCCTGGCTCCCACTTGCTCGGGATATCGAGACTGTCACTAGAAATTCAGAATGAGTGTTCTGCATGGTAATGTGGTGCATCATTGCTAGGTCTTGAGGCAAGCTGAGGACATCTTGGATCTTATGCATTATGCATGAGAGGGTGTAAGAAATAAAGGATCAATCATCTTCTCCCTCAGATAACATCGATCATTTGCTACACATTATTTAGCTGTGCTTGTGCAGATTTATTTTCTCCAATGAGAACAAGATGCAGATTGCCTGCGTTCCTAATGAACAATGACATCAATCTAGCTAAATCTATCTGATACATTGGATAGCTCTCCCTCTCTCTCTCTACTTTTTCCCTCTTCCTTCATTTTCTCTCTCCCTTTATCTTTCCCTCCCTTCCCTTCCTCTTTGTTCTCTCTCCCCTTCCCCTCTCCTCTCCATTCTCTCTCCCTTTCTCCTTTCTCTCTTTCTCTCTCTCTCTCCCTCTCCCTATCATTGTAAGAGAGAACATGGGAGGCTCCTGAAGAATGTGCCCGGTCCTGTGAGGACAGTGACAGAGTGGGAAAATTGGGTCTAATTCGGGGTGATGAAAAGTCTCTTTCTTTATTTTTCCCTTTTTAATGGAAAGCAGTGCATCACTCTGTATTCTTCAAGATGGTTTATTCTGAGGGGCTGACCTACAGAGAAGGCCAAATGAAAAGTTACCAGTAACAAGAAAGAAGGAAAACGACATGTCACATGTGTGAATAGCTAATGTTCCTAGGACTCTGTATAGGCTGCAATGGAATAAACAATCCCCTAGAAGAGTAGCAAATGCTGATAAGAGAACATTACAGGTGCTCCCTTGTCTGTGCAATGAAACCAACAGGTGACATCTTGTGAGGAAGTGAGTTGAAGCCTTTCTTCTACTGATAGTGTTTGCTTCATTGTGATCACCAATAAATAGTCACAGCATGTTGGGAGAAATGATGTGATTGAGGATTTGAGAGGAGAGTGAGGTATCTTGCTGGAGTGTGCTAACATTGCCTGAACTGCACAGTGTCTGTAGAGGCTTTAAACATCGACTAGCTGAAGTTGGGTATTTGAGAATTGGTGGAGCCAACTATCTTTAGCAGTTACCTTCTCATTACTGGTACAAGCCAGAATGCAGCTTCTGGAAGGAAAGGGTTCATTTTTGGCTTACAGCTTGAAGAGAGAGGATGTTTTACTATGGCAGGAAAAGCATGTCAGAACAGACAGCTGGGTGTCACATCTTCACATCAGCAGGGAGGAAGTAGAGAGAATCAACTCAGGGCAGCAAGCAGGGCTGGATTATAAAACCCCAAGGCCCTTTCTCAGTGACATATTTCCTCCACCAGCAGGGATCTACCTTCTAAAGGCTCTACAATCTATCCAAACAGCACACCAAGTGGGGACCAAGCACTCAAACATGTGCACCTATGGGGCACATTCTACATTTAAATTACCACATTATCTATGGTAGGTCTTGAAATAATTGGCAGAATTATTCTTTCAGGCTCAGTTTTCAGGGACAATACTGTGCTTAAACACTGTGTCCAAGTCCAAGTAGAGAGTAGATTAAGAGAGATTTTATTTGTGATGGTTAATTTTACATGCCAGCTTGTTTGAACTAAGGGATAGTCAGTTAATATTTCATTATTTTGGGATATGTCTATAAGAGTGACTTAGGGGCTAGCATTTGGAGAAGGAAGTTATGTGAAGATCTCCATCACCAGTGTCTGCAGGTATTAGCCAATCTGTTGAGGGTGTGCATAGAACAAAAAGGCAGGAAGCAGCAAATTTTATCTGTGCTTGAGCTGGGACATTCATCCTCTGTCTTTGAACATTGGTGCCTCTGATACTCAGGTCTTTGGATTCAGGCTATGACTTATGCCTTGTTTTCTAGGTCATTTTCTTAGTCTAAATTACTCCAGTTATAGGAACAAGCTTTCATAGGAGGTTGGGAAAGAGTGTGTAGGAGGGTTAAAGATTGATCTGTAATACTAGCTCATTGGCAGATAGTATGCTGAGACTAAGGGACTTCCTATGAGCTGGGTAGCATCCTACTAACCTGTTTCTTTCCCTCCTTTCCTTCCTTCCTTCCTTCCTTCCTTCCTTCCTTCTTTCCTTCCTTCCCTCCTTCCTTCCTCCTTCCTTCTTCCCTCTCACCCTTCTTTTCTCTGTCTTCTTTTCTATCTTCATGTGAGAAGATTGGAACTCAGAGGAGAAAACTCCCTTCCCTAACTAGTAGCTAAAAAACTGTACCACAAGACCCTGGCCTTGTGACAACTGTGTGCCTCACCTGCCCAGAGGCATTCCTGAACTAAGTCATCATGTTTCTCATTCTAGATACACTATGTTAGGGCTTGAATGGGAAATGCCCTCCACAAGCTCATTTTAGAAGGCTGTGAGACTTTCTAGAGGTTGTGCCTAGCTGGTAGAAGTAGGTCTCTAGGGCTGGGTCTCTGATGGTTCTAGCCATCTTCTGGGTGCAGCCTCTCTTGCTGTTTCCAACTGTGATGTGACTAGCTCTGCCAGTGCTCCTGCTGCCATGGTGATGTGAGCTGCTCCCCATGCCTCCTCCCCTTTCACAGCAGATGGAAACTTCTGGAGCTGGTGTACCAAAGTCAACCTTCCCTCCCCTTTGTTAGGAATTTTGGTCACAGTGACACAAAGGTAACTAACTTGCTCTCTTTTATTGATGCATTCTGAGACCAGCTTATTGTTTGGAGAGTTCAAGCACAAGGCAATGTTGATGCTATTAATTTGTAATTGGCTCCTAAATTGTCTTTTTATTTTTTATGCAAATGTGGAGCTTCACACTGTAGACATTTAAAGTCATGTCAGTATATTTAGCCAAGTGTTTTAGCCTGTCAAGATATCTTTAAATTCTTATGAACACCAGATTTCCCCTTTTCTTCTTTTTCATTCAATAAATCATAAAAACCCCTCAACTCTTCTAAACCTCCCCTGTTTCTAAAAGCTCTGACACATGTATTCCTTGGTGTCTGTAGTGTTTATTTTCTTCTTTGCTGGTTTGTGGAGCATAATGGGACCCAAACGTGCCTTTAGACAGCCAACTCTTCAGGGCAAGGGCTCTGCTCTTTGTTTTGGCATATGCTACCTATTACAGAGCACGGTGTACACCTGGGGCTCCGGATAAATAATAACAATCCAGGAGTGTGTCTCACTCAGAGAACTGTGTGGGTGCTTTCAGGCAGCTTGTCAGCTTTCAGTAAAGAACATCCTGGTGCTGATTTCACCTTGATGTTGGCAGTGCCTGTCTCTCTGCACCTGCTGCATTTGCTGCTTCTGCACGGCCCTTAGGAGCCATTCAGCGTGCAGATGATGTCTGTATGAATGTTGGATCCTGACCCCATTAGAGAGCACCTCTCTCTTCTTGTTTTAGTGACAAAACCCACCTCACACTGCTGCTGAAATGTGGGTTGCAGATGATTCCCAATGACCAGAAGCCAGAATGAAGGGACACACATAAATCGGTGGGAGCAGTTGATTTAGGGAAGTAAGAATAACTATCCAAAGCCTGACATTCATACATTATAGTAAAAGAAACTTTGACTTTGGTTTTGTCCCAGTGTGTCTTCCTTTCTTGAGCTTTAAAAAGAATGGTTAATAGAGTTCATATTACCTCCTGCAAAATACTGTAAAATAGAAAGAAAAGAGTCCTGATTGGCTCCTGTGGATTTGAAGGCAAAGTTGTTTGCTTTGATTGCAGTCAGATTAAACTGCCATGATTCTCTCAACTGGTCAGTTAAGAGGAGGAAGTCTCATACCCACACATGCGTCCACTATTTTCTCTCAAACGCTGAAAAAATTTAAACCACTTTTTTGAGTTGTTGGGTATGGAGGCATTATCTCCTGTTTCATTTCTTTTGTGTGTTTGTTCAAAGCAAGCCCCATCATTTGGTAATGCTATCTAATGGCCTTACTCCTTTTATTTTTTCCTGTTTTTAAAGTCGTGTTTTCATCTCATTTGCTCACCTTCAAAAACAGTCAGGTTACAACTATGTTGGGAAGCTCCTGTTGTCCCCTTCTCCTGTAGGTGTGATGTGCCTATAACTGGCTGTCTGGCTGTCATCAGCTTATGGTTGATTATAGTCATACATCCTTGTTCTAAAAAGTTACTTCATTTCTATACTGTCTCTAAATTCTGCCACTGAATCTTCAATCTGTTTTTTGAATTAAACCATTTCAATATAATATATATGTATGTATATATATATATAATTTTTTTTTGGTCAAGATGTATAGAATAGAAGGCAGGCAGGGTGGCTCACACCTGAAATCCCAGTACTCAAGAGTCTGAGGCAAGAGGATTGCCATTAGTTTGAAGTTAGCTTGGGTTATATAGTGATTACCAGGTAGGCCAGGAATATATAAGACCCTGTCTTTAAAAAAACAAAGGACATAGCCTAGTTCAGAGTTTAGTGAGTCTGAGTCCAGCATTCAACTATGTTGACATTTTACCCAAAGTTTCATCCTCCTCCCTCTCTTCCCCCTTCACCCTTCTCTGGTTCCTTCTTCCTTTTAATCTACCTTCTTAATTATTGTAAGGGGAAGGAATGTTATTCTCAGGATGTTGAGGGCAGAGAGAAATGACATCCATACAGCTGATGTCCCTGTAGTCTGTTCTCTTGCCCTGACCCACAGTTGGAGGAATCACACAGCAAAGCAACCATCCTTCTTCACATGCTACAGGAGGCTCCATCCTCCTCCTCTCTTGGGATTCCTCTTTATCTGGACTCTTAGGATTTCTCACTGGCCTATCCTTGCTCTGGACCCACCAGGTTCTTGTACTTCTCTATGCCTGGCCTGTTGGGGATGGCAGTCAGGACCACCTGTCATGTGTGTGCACACATGCCACCCACATTCATATGCTGTGTTCTTCAAGTGTCATGGGACTGGGTATATATATATATATATATATATATATATATATTGCCACTGGTTGGGATATAAAATTATACAATGAATAGAGAAAACTAGATGATGATTCTTTAAAATGGTAGAAAATAGAGTAACCTGATCTTGTGACCACCTTCAAGATATTTGTCCAAATTAAAATTACATTTTTTCCATGTTTATTGTAAAGGACTAGCACTCTTCATGGTATCTGGAAAATATATTTGTCATTTTATTTTCCTTCTCCTTGCCAAACATCCCAGGGGATGATCTAATAACCCTCCTTCAAGTCCCTAGTTTGACAAGAAGTGAAAAAAAATTTAAAATCCCCATTGTTTTTTTAAAAAGCCTTTTCATCTTAGGTGGATTTGTGTGTCTCTCCTGGAAGCAGAAAGAGGAGGTGGTGTGAGGCAGGGATGTGGTATGGAGACTAGCTCCTCTGCTTTAAAACTACTCCAATTTCTTCTTTTTCATGTCTATTTTTTTTACCTCACAGACAAGATTTTGGTATTTCTTCTTCCTGATTCTTGATGAAATCTTCCCCATGGAAAATGGTGACTCAAGATCTCATGCACTGGATGGGGATGTCACCAGGGATATGAGTACTATGTGTTGATGTCTCCAATTATTAGTCTGCCCTAAAAATTTCATTTATGCTCTATATGTAGATGAATGCAAATATGTGTGTGTTGAAGTATTCATACAAAGAACAAAATCTCAAGGATATTTTTTTTTATTAAGTAGAAACTTTGTATGGACAAATCATATGTTAGTATCAAGGATATTTATGTAAATCAAATAATGATTTTGGTCTCGAGATGGCTCAGTGGGTAAAGAGCTTGTGGTATGAGGACATGGGTTTGGATCCTTAGCACCCATGTAAAATGATGGTGTGGCAGCAAACACACATGATCTCTGTCCTGGGGAGATGGAGAGAAGAGGATCCCTAGGATTTCCTTGTTAGTTAGTCTAACCCAATATGTAAGCTCTGGGTTTAGCCAGAGAACCTGCCTCAAAAAAGTGGAGAAAAATATAGAAAGACACCCAACATCAGCCTCTGGCCTCCACACGTACACATATGTTGTGCCCATGCACACACACACACACACACACACACACACACACACACACACACACACATATATATATATATGAGCAAGAAAAGTTGATTTCAAGCATCCAAAATATTATTAAGATAATAATAAGTATGATATTATCTCAACAGCAATTTATAAGATAAAAATCACTATAGTATTTATTTTATGACTACTCAGGACTGGTAAATCAAAAATAGAATGATGAAGTGCATATAAATCTTTGATTTTTTTTGTTTCCCTAGAACCTGGAAGTAAAGATGCTAATATTCCTTTCATACCAAGTCAAACCATCTAGGGTGAAGCATGTGGCCGGAGGCTGGATGGAGGTCTGTAGGTCAAGGTCAGGTGATGAGTACAGATGACTCCATCCTTATTATACATGGTTTATCTCACTTGTGAACTTTCCATGGAGAATGTGAAAGATCAAGATGGTTCTCTGAACAGCTTGAGCTCATTTGCAATACTTTCAGCTACTGTGTAGTAAAGGAATTAAAGTTAATTCTCCTTTTTGTGACTACTCACTCAGCCCCTTCCCATCTGGAGTATAGCCAGAAGGATGCTTTGAGGAAGCAAAGCTCACCTCATCACCTCCTACTGAGAACTCTGCTGTATCTTCCCACTCTTCTCAAAAGGTTTCAGGGCCTCCCATGGTTTTGCTTTTGTAGGCATCACCCACAATCCCTCTTGCAGCTGTTTCTCTCCTCCACCCTGGGGTGGGTTTTCCTTGCTCTTCCTGCTTGCTTCTTTGAAAACAGTATTTCATATGCTGCAAACACTTGTCTTTTTCTTTTTCAGACTGGTCATAGTTTCTGCCTTACCTTTGTTTGTGTGATCATTGTTTGAAGTCTGGACTTTTCAGAAGCCTTTGTACTAGTACTGCTGATGACTTGATCACTAGGGTCTAGGTAGTGCTTGACATATGGTGGTGCTGTGTTGTGAATAAATATCCCCTATAAGCTCATGTATTAAAACACTTGGTCTCCAGCTGGTGTTGCAGTGTAGGAAGGTTTGTAGAATCTTTAGGAGGTAGAGCCTTGCAGGAGGAAGTGAGTCACTGGGTACAGGAAGCCTTGAGATTTTATAGCTTGGCCCTACTTGCTGTTCACCCTCTTTCTCTGACTCTGGATACAATGTGACCAGCTCTGCTACATCCTCCTGCCCTCATGCCTTCCCTGCATGATGAAATGTATCCCCTTGAAACTGTAAATCAGCATAAACCCTGTCCTGTGGTAGTTTAAATGGATGTCCCCCAATAGATTCAAAAGTTATTTACTTTTTTTTTCCAGCTGCCTGGCTGGAGGAGGTGTCACCTTGGCCAGCCCTAAGGTATTTCTGAGGTGGCTGTGAAATTCCAGTTATACATATGCAAAGAGCAGCCTCAAGTCTGGAGGTCCTGCTGGTTAGAGCTGGAGTGTGCTGGCTGGAGGTGCTGGCTGGGTTTCTCTCTTTGCTTAGATCTGTGTATGGGGCCAGCCTTTTTCTTCACTGTTGAACTTCCCCTGGATCTATTACTTTAATAAGTATTTTCCTCCCCAAACTGTGTCTGGTTTGGAGCAGCTGACTATGACACCTTCCTTAAGATGCTTGCTTCCTGTCAGGTATTTGAAAACAGCAACAATTAAGGTACATCATGCAGCTGGGACCAGAGCATCCATGCACAAGTAAAGGAATGAGTGTAGGCAAAGGTGCTATTGAACCTGGATCTTGATGGATAAGAAGGGTATTCTAGAAGAGCAATAACATGAAAACCTGGATAGAAGGCCTAATAAATGGGTACATCACTGAGACTCCAGAGAGGATGTTAGGGAGGAATGGCTGTGGGTAAGGTACACGTGTTCTTGGACCATTGTTACAGGTTTATGTGTCTTGTAAAACTGATATTACTTTGTCCCAAGCAATGGTTTCACTGAATGATTTGAAGAAAGAGAATGACACAAAGAGATAGACACTCAGATTGTGTGACAACATGGGAAGGACTTGTGTAGCCAGGAACCCACTGAAGAAGTTGGTGCTTAATCTAGGAAGAGTGATGGGGCTTGGCTTCAGGAAAAAGAAGAAATTAGAGACAGAACTGTGCTCAGCAATGAACTGAAGGCCAAGATGCAGAATGCAGGAGACTTTAGCCAAGCAGTGGCAGCTGAGCTCTGAGGACCACTTGCACAGAATAACTACTAGGTTCCTTCACATCAGAATGGAAAAAGCCCACTCAGTGAGAGCAGCATGTGGGAGAGAAGAAAACTAGCTGAGAATGGGCTCACTGGGGACTAGTTGGTGGGAGAGGGCTGGAAATCTTCATTCGCTGCCTGTGGCCAGCTCACTATCACTTGCCCATCCAGAGCATCCCAGCCCCGTGGAGTTTGGAGTCAGTGAATGCCTGTACTTCTATCTTTTAGTGACTTTGGTTGGTAGGGGAGCACTGCTCTGACTCAGTTGATGGCAAGAAGACATTATTTGTTGTTTTTTTGATGATTCCAGAATATTCTGTTTAACAGTTTAATAATTTGAAATGTAGCCATATGATTGTTGAGATTTCTTTGGCAGCTACTTTGGGCAATTCAGTTGCTCATGGAATCTTTGACTTATGGTTAAAGCCCAGAGGGGAGGAAGCAGGAGACATATATGTCAGCATAGGGTTGATTGAGTAGTTAATGAATTCTAGAGGTTTTGAACCAAAGGTGGAGCTCTGTGAATTGGAGGGAAGTCCCATGATGGGTGATGGGCAAGCCTAAGCAAACTGTAGGAAATGTGATGTGGCCTCCAGAAGAGACCACAGACCAGTTGCAAAAGGACATGACACATCTTCTAAACTCACAAAGGTTTCACTTCATTTCCTACTTCATTCCGTTTTCAGGTCTCAACCCTGTTTCAGGCCTCAAAACATTGGAGAGCAACTTTATACCTGTGTGTTTTAACTTAAATTGTTGAATATACACATGTATTCTATGATTTTTTTTAATTTCTCACTTAACTGCATTTTGATAAGCCAAGCAATGCCTGGTTCCAATTGTATTGGATGTTACTTAGGGTAGTGACAAATGGAATAAAATGACATTTAACTTTTGTAATCCAACAGTGGAAGGATGGATATGTGGGAGCCAAGTTGAATCGATAGGAGATTCTGTGTTTCCTTATGTTCATTTTAGAGGTTGAGCTGAATGACTTAAATTATGACATCATGAAGTTGTTTTCGCTCTTGTGTTCCTACACAGAGAATTGGATAGCTTCCCATGCTTTACAGCTGAGCATTTTGAAAGCAAGCCTTAGGGAATGTGGAGGATGTGTCTTAAGACAGGAGATCAGTCTTCTGTGTTTCTTACCCTTTATCACCCAACTGTTTGCTCAAATTCAAACTGTAGTGGTCATTCTTGATTTTTCCCTCTCTTCCCCATCCCCATGTAATACATCTTTATACCCTAGCCATTTCCTTAAGTTTAGCCAACTATCATCTCTTACATGGATGGATATTAATAAGAATTAGAATATGATGAGGCAAGTGGGTGCTTATTGATATGAATATATGTATGTGTACAAAACTTTTGCTATATGGAAAGTACTTACCAGTTTGTCTTGTTCTGATTTTTTTTTGGACATGGTCTCATTATATAACCTAGGCTGTGACCAAAATGCCTGATAGAAACAATTTAATGGAGGAAAAGTTTAATTTATCCCAGAGTTTAAGAAAGATTGCAATCTAACATGGAGGGGAAGACATGGCAGTAGGAGCATTTGGCAAAGGATAGCTGTGCACATCACGGCCAAGCAGGAGAGAGAAAGTGAGCAGAACTAGGAATAAGGCTTCAAAGTCCTGTCCCGAGTGATCTATTTCTGCCAGCTAGGCCTGATCTGGTTCCACATTCTCCCCAAACAATGCTACCAGCCAGGGAACAAGCACTTAAAATGAGCCTGTTGGGACATTTTAGATTCAAACCATCACAAAACCTAATAGCCCAGTAGGAGAGGCCATATGGGACAGTCCAGAGACTGGCTGAATATTAAGATGCCTTGCTTCAGTCATTATCTGATTGTAACCTCCTGAGACCTTAGCCAGAAACAGGTAGCCAAGGACTTCCTACAAAACGATCTAGAGAAAATTTAAGAGGTAATAAAATGAAATAATTATTATTGTTTTAAGCCTCAATATTCAGAATGATTTTTATGTAAGTATGCACCATTGGAATCATGTTTAGGTCACCAGAGACTGTAGCTGTATGCGTTAGGACACTTGATGTTTACCTCTACCTTGTGCTAGGAAAGTCAAATCCTCGCTTTCACAGATTTCCACACTGTGTGCTGTTTTGCTGCATTCATCACTTTTCTCACTGATGTGACAAGATTCCCAACAAAAGAAACTTAAGGACAGAAGAAAGGGTTTAGTGTGGCTCACAGTTCGAAGGTACAGTTCATCACTGCCAGGAAGTCATGGTGACAGGAGCATGAAGCAGACCATATCTATAGTCAGGAAGGACTGGGGGGGGGGGAGAATTGGTGGCATTTAGCTCCCTTTCTCCTTTTTATTCTGTCCAGAACCTCAGCCCATGGAATTTTCCACCTACATTTAGGGCAGCTCTTCCCACTTCAATCCAGAAGCTCTTTTATAGACATTTTCAGCAGGTTTTCTTTTAGGTGATTCTACTTCTTGTCTCATTGATAATATCACTTATCACAGTGGTCTAGTACTGAACTTCAGTCTTAACCTTATCCTTCTAAAAGGAGTGTTCCTGAGACATGCTGAGCTTTTTGCAGTGTCATGGTGTCAAAGGTGGTAAAATGCACATTTTGTCAGTTGATGCCTGTTAATTTTGCTTTGAAAAAAAAATTCCTGGGAAATTAACTTAAAGTGGAAGAGATTGTATTTTGGCTTATAGTTTCAAAGATGTTGGTTCATAGTCGTTTGATTCTGTTGTTTCTGGGCCCATGTTAAAGCAAAATATCATGGTGGAATTGTTTGGGGAAGCTGCTCATCTTATGGAATCTCATGGAAGCAGAGAGACAAATTAGGGACCAGGGACAAGGCATTTCATTCACTCTATTGCTAGTCTGAATGGATCAGGCCAGCTTAGAAGGATGCCTCTAGACCCTTCTGACCCCTAGCTTCTGTTTAAATCTGAGATGTTTACTGTTCTTATTTACTTCCTGTGGGGTTCCTGGGTTGGTTCTTATAGCAAGAGAGAATGCCTACTGATATACCACTACGTGACTATTGACCAACTTGGAGCTTGGATTTGTAGTCTTGGCCAATTTCTGAGGTACAAATATTCCCATCACAACCATTTCAAGCTACTGATGTGATACCCCTCAAGGCAGAGTTGGGAAGACATGTACAGTGTGCTCTCGGGCTGGCATGAACCACCTCCAGCATGTCACTGTCCATTCTGTTCTTTCAGGTCATTATGTCTGCTCTTTCCCAGCTCTTCTAGCCTGTCTTTGAACTTGGGGATACTGTACCATCTCCTGTGGTCTTCCTCATAGTGCCCTTACCTTTGTAAATAGTCTCTATTAGTTTTTCCTCAAGTCATCCAATTTAAGGTACTATCTGCTGTCTGAAGAGATCCTAATTGTTTCAACAAGTTATTACTTTGTGTAAATTAGTTATTTAAAATCTTTTTTCTTCTGCTGTGCTGTAAGTACCTAGAGTGTAGAGGTTATGATTTATTAATTTATGTGTCTCTAACACCTAGTCCATGGAGTGGATAGGAAAGGAAGAGAGAAGAAACAAATTTTCACTGAATAGCTACTATATACTAGATATGCTTTAACTTTGAGATATTAAATTAATTCCAGATCCTAGTATTTCAATTTTTATAGACAAAGGATTGAGTCTCAGAGCAGTTAAGTAACTTTTTCAATTAGGAAGTGGCTAAATTAGGATTTGAACTGTATATATGTCTGGCTATGAAAATCTATTTTTTTTTGCACTGTTACTTACATTTATTTTTAGTTAATAGATGTAATAGGTGGGTATTTTTGTCATCAGCGAAGATAGATTCTCATTGAGGCCTGATAAAGGGATACGCCCCTCAGGACATAGTTTCTCCTAGTCCTATGCAATCTGACCCATTTACATCTAAGCATTCCTGTTGAACAGGGCATTTTGATTAACATTAGGCCATTTGTACATTAATCATAAATCTGGCAGATATTTTTAATCCTATCATGACAAATTTGTATCTTACTGTAGTACCAGGCAACTTCTAATCTCCTCACAAATTAAAAGTAGTTTGGTACTTAGAGGTGAGGAAAACCATATCTCTATGGTTAGATTAAATAGCATGAAAAGTGCTGACATGTTGATTATAAGAGAAATTTTATAAAAGAAAATATTTCAGTGGGTACTAACACCTCAAATTTTGTGCTCCAATCTTTCTATCATGAGGCTGCTGGTGAAACTAGTCACTGCTTTGAAGGGCCCTAAGACATTTGGAGATGCCTTAAAGAAACATCTGCAATGTATTTCTGCTCCCTTGAAAGGCCTTAAAGCAAATGATATTTTGTTGTGATAATGAGGAGTATTTTCTGGAAAACATGATGCTTTTGCTTTGATGGTTTCAGTCTGTCAGGAAGTCACAAAGGGGAACTCAGCAGGCTTGGTGCACCTGCTGGGAACCTGAGTCAGGAGATTTCAATCTTGTTTTGACTTTATAACTGGCCTTACTTGGTAACTATAGGCAAGCACTTGAATTTTCTGTGCATATGTCTTCCTATAGAAGAAATGCTTAAGAATTTTCTTTCTTTTTAGCAATGCATTAGAAATGTATGTTCGCTATAATTTGGACCTTAAATGTTCTAAAGAGGCCCACATGTTGGTCCTCAGCCTGGCCCTATTGGGAAGGTAGTAGAACCTTTAACAGGTGGAGTCTAGCAAGATCTCTTTAAGTATTGTGGGGAGAGGCATGACCTTGGAAGGCATAGCATCACCCTGGAATCTTCCTCCTTTTGTGTCTCCTATTTCTCATGATAAGACACCACAGGTCCCAAACAATGGTGCCAATCAACAATGCACTTAAACCATGAAACGGTGAGCAAAACATTTTTTTCTCTTTATAAGTTATTTCAGGTATTTGTTATAGTAACAAAAACCATGCAATTATTAGATTTGTGTGTTTTAATTCTAATTCTATTTACTTAGTTTCCTTTATAGTGTTTTTCTTTTTTCATTTCTATTATCTATCATCTATCTATAGATTTATCTATTATCTAGCTATCGTTATCTCACTAAAGAGAAAATTTGCTCAATGTACAATGTAAGAGTACAAAACTAAATTTCTACTTTATATATGCTTTTTATTCCTTAACATATAATTTGTGCATGTATAATACTTACAAACAGATATATATATATTATATGCACATATATATGCAATGGCATTCTGATGAATGTTCGCCAGAAAACTCTCTAGAGAACCATGGAGCTGAAAAACATGCACAAATTAGCTCTTGCAAGACAGCCTCAGCTGGTTCCAGCTGGTTCCTGACACTCAAGGTAAGTAGCCTGTTGGAGGATAACTGCTCTTTTTCATGCTAAAATTCACATGCACACACGCGCATGCACACACACACACACACACACACACACACACACACACACGCCTTGGCGAGAACTTAATACTGAGCATAAAGCTAAGAACACAAAACATATTTTTATTTCTGTTTATTATGTTCTTCCATCATTATGTTAACATCTCTCTCACCCTCATGCCAAATTCAGAATATACGTGTATATTTACAAACATATACCCATCTCAATTCTGTTAATTTTTTGCTATCTATGCATGATGCAATTATGTCCAAGTAGAGACAACTAAAATGTGACGCAGGACTAGGGAGATGGCTCAATGGATAAAGTGCATGCCTGTAATCCAAGTGCTGGAAAGTGGAGACAGGATGATCCCTTAGGGCTTGGTGGTTAGCTAGAATAGCTGAATTGGTGAGCTGAGCTCTGGGGTTAGTGAGAGACCTTGTCTTCCAAAATAAGATGAAGAGCTGCTAAGGAAGATATCATAAATAGACCTCTGGCCTCAACATTCACACACACACACACACACACACCCCTGCATACACATGTGCACCCACACACATGAACACACAGCACACATACATACACAAACCACACACACATCCACATTTAAGGATATGGTTCAGACTTGCTCTTTAATAAGTTATTTTTCCTTTTCAATTAAGCCAGTTATGGACAAATAAGTTATTTGTCCTTTCCAGTAAAGTCAGGAGACTTGTTTGAATATTTGAATTTCTTAAGGGTTCATAAAATTTAAGCCTATCTTCACACATGTATCTGTATTCACACTCACTGTTTTTTTTTTTAACTAGCTATTTATCAATGAGTTAGGGCTGGAAAAAATCCCCACACTATTAGATCACCAAGTTTGGAAATGATATAAATTTGATAAATTGAAAAATCCAAAAAACTGCACATAGTAATTTGATATTTAGTCAATTACAGAAAGGCTCCCATGTATTAACTGTTGACTTGAATGATGAGCATCAAGCACAGAGTGTAACTAACACAGACAGAAGCTTATTGCCAGCAACAGTTTGAAACAATTTTAATCTTTTATTTCCTGCCAACTTTGATATATAAAGAACCCTTCATTGCATGATTGAGAAAATTTGTTTTTACATGAGGAATTCAGATTGTCCCCCCAGAGCCTCCAGAATAGTGGCATGCATAGAGTACCAACTTAATGGGTATTTGTTAGGTTGAAATCAGATCTACATTTTTAAAAATTGGTCCTCAGACACCAAAATTCTCGTAAGTAAATTCATATTGAATTTCATGAACCAGTGGTAATATGTTCTCTGTACCTGTCTGTAGTAAGTGACCTTTGCTAGGCAATGATTATTTTCCAAGGGAGAAAAGACAATGATGAAGTGCTGATCAAATGTGTAAGAAGGAATATTCACTCTAAGTTACCCATTAACAGTTTATCTGCTACAATGATGTTTGTCTTGATAACTTGCTGAGTCCGAGGTGGCTTGAATTTTGAGGTGAGAGTCAATAGGAACTGGACTTGTAAAATAATACTAGGCTGTAAGAGTGTGTATGTGTGTGTGTGTAACATTAAAAATGTGTATATATATATCTATACTGATGACGGTTAAGTTTGTTGTTAACTTGACCTGTTTAGTATTCTTGGATGGGTCTCTGAGGTTGTTAACAGGAAGGCAGCCCTCTCAGTAGGGGGCAGGATGAAAGGAGGCTCAAGATAGCTAGAAATAAATATCCTTTCCTGGGAGGGCAGTGAAGAAAGGAAATTCCAGAGACCCAGGGAGTAAACAAGTCTGGGAAAGGGTTACAAGACCCAGCCCTAAGGCTATGTAAAGGGGAAGGAAACCTCTCTCTTCTTTCCCTCCTTGCCTGTTTTCCTGGTGTGTGGATGGTGCTGTTGATGATTTTTTTCCCTCTGATTATGACACTGATATAGATAAATATCAGAACACAAGTGTCATTTATAACCCTTGAATGTTTTGGGGTACAACTTGGTCATGAGCTCTCCTCTGTATCTCCTTGAACTGACTCTTATAACTTCCTTCTTTGTCTCAAGGATCACTTATGCAGAATCCATGCAGTTCTTTAAAGCAGTCAGGCTTCCTCTTACCTTGTATCCCGTAAGCTGCACCTACAGCTTAATGTCAGCCTCTTCCTACCCCACACTCAGAGTGCTTTCCATCTCTAACTCATTATTCTTTTTTTAAAAAAATATGTTTTTATTCACAAGAAGAGAGAGGGAGAGAGAGACACAGAGAGAGAGAGAGAGAGAATGGGTAAGCTAAGGCCTTCAGCCAATACTCACTGGGAACAAACTCCAGATACATGTGCCACTGTGCATTGAGAATCAAACTCAGGTCATTAGACTTTGCAGGAAAGCACCTTAATTGCTGAGCTATCTCCCTAGCCCCATTATTCTAAATTCAACTTTAATGTCCCTTCTTCAGGATGTCACATTAGTCTACATTGTGTGCCCATTTTGTTGGGTAAATAACATGCAGTAATGCATGCATCAGTGTTTTCATCACTTTGATTTCTACTTTTTGCTTCTCTGCTTGCTTGTCTTCCCTGTAGACTCTAAGGTACTTGAGTGAAATAAAAAAAGATTCTTAAACCTTTGTTGTTTTAGGACCTGACATACTTCTTGGCAAAATGTAGGTAATCCATGATTCTGAGTGTTTTGATGTATAAGTGACTAAAATTAATGAAAAAAAAAAAACAAGTTAAGTGTTCATCTATTCAGTCTTGACCTGCTTTTATTAAGATCTTTGTTATAACAGAATAATCACTCAAATTTACTTTAGGAGACATGGAAATTTATCAATTTAAATACCTGAAAGTCTAGGAGAGGGTGCAAACTATGATCATAATGTATCCAGGACTGATGGTTATATCATCAGTGATCGTCCCTCTGAGTATTTTGATTGAGGAAGGGTTATCTATGTGATTAGAAAAGATGGTGCTTTAACATGTTGTCATGGGTATTGGGCAAAAAAATGCCATCAAAGTAAAAAAGGGACTAGTTGAAAGGAAGGAATTGAATGGAACAGGGATGGAGGGGGATAAATGAAAGGAATTTGAGGGGATTATAACCAAAATACATTATGTACATGTATGAAAATGGTCAATAGAAAAGTTTCATAAAAATAAAAGATGGCATTGGTTTATCAAGGCTTACTAGTCCAACACAGCTCATCATTTAATGAATATCTATCTTATAGCCATCTATCACAAATGATTATGCTTGACCATGTACTTGGCTGGACCTAGATTCTATATTCTGCTCTTGGACCAAGAACTGAGCAGTGGTGATTAGACATTCTGATTGGTCAGTTTAGGTCTTATGCAAGCATATATATGTATGTGGTAGTTTGAATGTATGTCCTGCAATAGACTTTGGTGTTTTAGTAAAGCTTGTAACTTGGATTTCCAGGCACCTTGCTGGAAGAGGTGTCACTGAGGGCAGATCCCGGGGTCCAGTCCTAAGGTCTGTTTGGGAGCAGATCTGATTTCCAGCCTAACGTTATGCAGAGTAGTCTGACCTCTGCCTGGGTCCCTGATGTTTTGCTGCTGGTTTTGTGTTTGCTTGTAGTGCTGGCTGGTAGTGGTTTCTCTCTTCTTGGCTCTGTGAAAGGGGGCCAGCCTCTTCTGCCATTATGGAATTTTCCCTAGATCTTTAAGCTGAAATAAACCTTTTTCCCTATAAACTGTGTCTGGTTTGGATGTTCATTCCAGAAACATGGAGCTGACTATAACAATGCATATGCAAGTTTTCTTAATTAAAAACTTCCTTTTTTATAAAAGAAAGTGACAAGTGAAGTCAAAATAGAAAAAAAAATTCTATACAGTTTGTTGATTTTATAGGATATTTTTAAAAGCTTTCCACATGTCCAGTCCAGTTGAACACCTTCAGGGATCTTTTTAGACCCACCAAGATGTAGCAAGACTGAAATAAAAGAAATACCTGACAGATACTAACTTTCCAGGTACTAAGATGTTTAAGTTAGGGATAAGTGCAAATACTTAGTGTTTTATAATTTTTAATTTTTAAACATTTTATACAGATTGTATAGAGACTTCTCATATACCACCTTCAGAGCTTTTCCTATACTAATCTCTACAGCTTATTTGGATTTCAGTAGTTTCTGCCTAATCTTCCTTTTGTGTTCTTGGATTTCACTCAAACAATCCACTGTATTTAATTGTCTTCTTGAATTCTTTCTATTTGATCATTTCTCCAGCTTCCCTTATACACTATTAACATGAATTATCGCTGTTGAGGTTACTTTTAGCACCTGGAAAAGGTAGGGTTTGTGAGGTTTCTCCATTGCCAAGTCACTTTTTTTCTTCCTGTTTCCATCCTTTGCTCTTTGTGAACAACTCATTAAGTAAGTACAGCTTACACAAGAGGAGGGAGTTAGGCTCCCTCTCCCAGAGGTGCAGCAAGAGACCAGAATGAATAATCAGCTGGTCTGTCTTGGCAGCTTCTTACATGGAAGTACAATGACTGAGGAGGAAGCCTGTGTTGGTGAGGATTCTCTAGAGGAACAGAACTGACAGTATGGATCTATATTATAAAGGGATTTATTGGATTGGCTTACATGGTACTGGCTGCTTAGTCCAACAATGGCTGTCTACAGGCTGGGGAGGCTAAGAACCAGGGAGCTGCTCATTCCACGAAGATGGATGTTTCAGCAGTGCCAATCTGGTGCTGAAGGTTTGGAGGGTACCTGGAGGGCCACTGGTCTCCAGTCCATGTGGGAAGGCTGGTAAAACTTGGTTCTGATGTCCCTGAAGGATGAAGGCATGGGGTGATGACAGGCAGGGAAAATATACTGCTTTTCCTGGAAACTCTTTCTATGGAGGCTACCATTGGAAGAGCTGCCCATTCTCCCCATTTAAGCTTTCTTGGAAATTCCCTCTTTTGCTTGATTACTGATTCAGTTAAATTGACAAGAGAAATTAACCGTCACAAAACCAAAAGCCACTCTAGCCAATCCCATAGGCCCCAAGCCCATAAAAACAAGAGGTAGAGGGTGCTAGGGGGCTCCATGTCCCTCACTGACTTATCCTCTATTCTCACAGGCAGGTCAGAGGCCAGAAGCTTCAAGTTTTGAAGTATTAGCATAATTAAGTATTTGATCAGTTCTCTTTGGGCAGAGTGTCATTAGATTCCATAATTAAGGAAGGGGAACTCTTCAAGGCTCTGGGGGTGGGGTGAGATATGTAGAAAAAGGAAAAGCAAATACTGGCACATTTCCCAGCCCGCTGAGTGTGGAAGAATGATGCCAGGCTGCAACTAGTAAAGCCAACAGACACAAGAGTTACCAATTATTCACTGTTGGAGGCATGGCCAGGGACATGGTTCCTGTATGTGTATTTAACTCTTCTAGATCTCTTTAAGGTGAGAGGGGCCATTGTAGCTGTGTTCTACGAGGACTGTGTGAGTCACTATCAATAACAGCTTTACCACAGTTTTGGTTGCATTGTCAATGCTATTAAAAGTGTTGACAACATTTTTTAATGTATTTAATACTTTCTACTTTCCAGGCATTCTGCTAGATTATTATCTAGCTAAAATAACGTATTCTGGTATGGCTTCTCCTGAAACAGTCAAGGACCACCATGGGGACAAGAGACAGATAAGTTCTCTCACACCGTAGCCTTTTACCCATTAGAAGTAGGGAATGTGTCATTTCTTGTCCTATGCTTCTCTTTCAATAATGTATCTCACCCTCCTCCTCTTATCTCTGTTACCAGCTAAATTGCCAGGACCTAGGTGGTACCATAATCCCTCCAAGGACTAATTGGTCACTGATCTGTATTTTACAGGAGGACAAATTTCTTCAAAAATATCATACTCCGTAAACTCTATGCAATTCAGTCGGGAGAAACGAGAATTTGTGAAAGAGGGGTAAGGAATGGGGAGGATGCAGACAGAACGGGATGACTTAAGTATGAAGCTAAACCAAAAATGATTCGAAATCATAAAATCCTCACTTGCATACTGTAAACTATTGAGCAAGTAGTGGGTGTCGTCTGGCAAGAGGGGCATTGAATAGAAGGGGAGAGAGTCTAAGCCTGTGAAAAATTGATCAGTCCTGCAACTCCTGGTCCCAGTCACCGGCTCCTTCCCTCACTGGGCTGTTGATCAAAGTGACCCATGAGGTCCCAAAAACAAGACAGGATTCTGTCAGAGCTCTTGAATACCCACCCCAGGCTTGAGGTAAGATCCTGTTGCTGAAGAAACCACAGAAAGCCATTTATCAGCACGGAGAGACCCTGTGAGGTCCAGAATGGTAACCAGCCCCCAAATGGTAGTTAGTGCAGTGCTGGAAGGCACTTAATAAGCTGCCAGGGGAAGCTGGTCAACGATAGTTGGAGTAAACAGAGACCACTGATATGAAATGCAGTCTGCAGCCATGAGTAGGCTGAAGACACTTCCTTCTGGGAGAGAACAGTGAACCAAGACATGAACACTTGTGAAATGGAGGAGCCAAAGCCTGGGGGAGGCAATCAACAGCTTTTAATTTGACCAAGTAATCCACTCAGTGACAGGCATCCCCTGAATGGAAATGGGGACTCAGAGTGAAATGCATTGGGAACCAAAATCTTGGGCCCCCAAAGAGAAATTAACTTTACAAGTGGTTTAAAAAGAGGTTATTCACAATAGAATGTAGCCAATTCAGAAATATGTATCAGTTAACCTATACTGATCTTACTCTCCCATGGAGATTCTTTTTGTATTTTTCAGAAGGCAGGGAGAGAGCTGTGGTCTTTCCAACTCTACCGACCGGTGGAGGACCCATATGGAACACTGCAGAGAGTTGTGGGATAAGCAAGAGACCTATAACCACAGCCAATCAGTCAACCCAGGATAAGCCAGACAGACACCAATGATCTTCAACACAGCCTAAAGCAGAAGTACAGAGGCCCCTAAGACCTCAACAATAAAGCAGCCTTAATACTCACCCACCATGACTCAGGGAACTGAGCGGAAGAGGGGGCAGAAAGATTGTAAGAGCCATGGTGGAGGAGAATATCCAGAGACATTACCCCCCTCAGTAACAACATACAAAGGGGGGGTGGAACTGGGTTGGCTATCCATAACCCCCTACTCTATGGACTGATCCAGTTTGCCCACAGAGGAGGATACCCAGCTGATTGGGGACAGGGAAGAGGGAAATTGGGGAACTGGGGACACCAACACATTATTTGCACATTCAATGTATCTAAATATGGATAATAAAGATACAATTTATAAAAAAAATCATACTCATGACAAATGGCAATTTACAAGACCCTATCCACCTTGAAGGCCTAGTCCTTTCTTTGTTGAGGGGAAACTGGAAGCCATAGCTTTTCATGTGGGGCCTGGAGCTGGAACTCAGGTACTCCAGCTTGAGCAGTGAGTGATTTATCCCCTGAGCCATCTCCCAAGCCCTACATTTTTTTTTTTTTTGCAACTTGATCACACATTCTTCAGTGTGAATTTATAGATAACAGTGTCCTGTTGTGATGTCAACAGGTTGGACAGGGGGCTGGAGAGATTGCTTAGTAGTTAAGGCACTTGCCTGTAAAGCTGAACAACCTGGGTTCAATTCCCCAGTGCCCACATAAAGTCAGATGCACAAAGTGGTTCATGTGTCTGGAGTTGGTTTGCTGTGGCTGGAGGCCCTGGTGCGCCCATTCTCGCTGTCTTACTCTGCTTGCAAATAAATAAAGAAAAAAGAAAAAGAAAAAAAAATAAAGGTTGGGCAGGCTTGAAAGGCAATGGTACATAATAATGGGACTTGAACCTGCCTTTTTTTCCCAGAAGGAATTGACGTATTTATATTCCATTTTCCAGTAGCAGTGTCTTCAGATGCTTCGAGGGTCTTTAATTATGATTGCCAATTGTTAAACAAAACTAACAAAGCACTCTGTGCAATAAAAACAGCCATTTAGACTACAATATAAACAGATCAGCTATGGTGCAGCATTGAAAATATAAGCTATTTTAATTGAAAATACGACTAGGAAATAATTGTAAAACGTGCTGACAATTTAATCCAAAAAGAATTGGTCACTTACTCTTCACCCAAGTTTATAAGCCAGGGTTGAAGGCCCAGGACTGTTGACAATCTTAGGGTTCTATTTGTGGGTCTGTGGGATATTAACGTTTTTCCTTAGTGATAAAGGAAAAAGAAACTAATATGGTCACATCTGTATTTTTTTATTTCAGGAATGCTATGAGGCGAATGAGATAATCATTTGGAGGTTTGGTTAGACCTCAAATACTGGTAGGTTTCAAAACAAAACTGTAGTGTCTTAGGAAACTGAAAGAATGCTCATCGCTATTAACCTTAATCGCTGGAAAGATTGCTCAGCGGTTAAGGCATTTGCTTCCGGAGCCTAAGGCCTGGGGTTCAATTCCCCAGTACCCACATATGCCAGACCCACAAGGTGGTCTCTCTCTATCTCTCTGCTTGAAAATGAATAAATTAAATATTAAAAAAAAATTATAAAAAAATACAAACTTCCAACCTGCTGAAGGAAGAATCTAGAACATAGCTCTTGGCAGCCAGTCAAATTAATGGCTTTCAGTAGTTCAAAAGTAGAACTTTTTTTTTTTTTTAAAAAAAAAAAAAAAAAAAGCTGACTCTGTAGTTCCAGGCTGGCGTCAATATCATAGTGATCCTCCTACCTCTGTCACTCAGGTGCTGGGATTAAAGGTGTGCACCAGTATGCTTGGCCAAAAATAGAACTTTTTTTGTGGTTTTTCAAGGTAGGGTTAAAATAGAACTTTTGATTGGACATAATTCCAAGTTAGATTAAAAAGATGTTTGGGAATCTGAAATGCAAGGAATGTTGTATTTTAAACAGTTTTATAAAGGTTATCTAGACACTTAAAAAATAATACCAACATAAGGTATTCTGGCTTTTTCTGTTCCTTAAATCCCAAGAAAAATCTTTTGTTGGCTTTAATTTGGGGTACAGTCTTTAGGGATTCTGATACTTATCAGACTTCTCTTATCCAGAACTCCCTTGCTTCTTTCAATGGCCTTAGTTTCAAAATGAATCCAGGCATTTGAGGGCAGTTGGGCCCTTCATGCTTGAATAATTAAGTGAATACTATTAAAAAAAAGGGCTACACATTAGTAACTTGAAGGGACCAAGATGAATGAATCACTTTTCAGAACCTGCATGACAATTTTAAAAATTAAACCCAGTTAATAGAAAAAAATGCTAAATCAATGGCCATAAAATTTAATGGGTTTATAGCAGCCTTAACACAGTAGGACTGAATTATCATGTTAATTTAATTTCCATTTCTAAATGAACCAGAAGGCACAATAAAGGTCAATTAACCAGCTACCTTCCCTGTCTTCCCTTCCCTGTCTTCTTTTTCTTTTATTGCTGGTTTTAAATCACATTTAGCCCCAAAGCACTCACACTGCTTCTGGGAACTCATTAGTTTTTCGTGAAATTAAAACAAAAAAGGGAAAAAAAGACACAAAAACTAACAACTCACCATGTGTTACTGAAAACAACCATTGAGTGTGTTTCACAATTTGGAATATATATATATAATATATATTATAAATATATATTTCATATATATGAAAAACCTTTCCCCTTATTGCACTGAGGCTATAAACTCTGTCACACTATGCCTAAGGAAACATACAAGTTAAAGGTCTCTATTGGACTGGAGAGATGGCTCAGCGGTTGGGGCACTTGCCTCCAGTGCCTAAGGCCCCAGGTTCCCAGGACCCACGTAAGCCAGACCCACAAGATTGTGGCTCTGGTGCATTCTCTCTCTCTCTCTCTCTCTCTCTCTCTCTCTCTCTCTCTCTCTCTCTCTCTCTCTCCTTGAAAAATGAATAAATAAAATAAAGTAAAAAAAGGTCTCTATTGTACTGCGCACAAGTGTTCATCTACAGAGAAAACACTATGCTATTCACATTTATGAGGTGGAGACAGAAGGGAAATCTACTTGTTTAATGTTGAGTCTGTTTTAAGAACACTGAGAAGCCTATGCTGTTTGAATTTACAGCATTGAAATGGGTTACTTTGTACTAATAGGACTTAAAAAATTACTTTCAAATTTTTATTTAATAAAGAAAAAAAGAGAAATCAGTTCATTCTTTATTCTTTGTTATTGGCAAAAAAGAGTTCAGTTCTTATAATTTATTGTTGCAATATGCCTGCAATTTGATGTAATATAGATAAAAAATTTTAAATCTGATTATTTTGGTGATACAAATATTAGTGGTGACCAAGGTACATTTTGTTTTTAGTTTTGTTTTCATTTTTTATATTTATTAGCAATAATTAGATACAGTGCATGAGATTGCATAAGCAAGTCTTACAATAGTACCCCTATTTCCTCCTCCCTGTCCCCAACCTGCTAGAGGACCTCCTAAGTGGGCTTGCTGGACCAGTCCATGGCAAAGGGGTTTATGGATTGTATGAGAGGTGACCTTTATTTCTTTGTGTGTTGTTGCTGAGGGGGGCGATGGTTCAGGGTATTCTCCCCAGCATGGCTCTTACAATTTTTCTGCCTCCTCTTCCGCTCATATCCCTGAGTCATAGTGGTGAGTTTTAGGTCTGCCTAACTGTTGAGGTCTTAAGAGTCTCTGGATTTCTGCCTTGGATTGTGTTGGGTATTCTCAGTATCTGTCTCATTATCCTTTCACGGGTTATCTGACTTGCTGTGGAGGTAGGTCTCTTGCTCATCTCACCAATTCCTCAAAGGTTCATTTGGGCTCCATATCATAAGATAGGGGTGGTTCATTTCCTGCCTGTGTGACAGGCAGCATCAGGTCCTGTTGGTGGGATTCGGTTGTCCATGGTTCTTGCTGCTTTCTGAAACATACAAACAGAATCTCCAATGGAGAATGAGATCAGTATAGGTTAAATGAGACAACCATTATTTATTTGGTGAGATTCTAATGGGAATATCCTCTATTTAAATTTCTGGTTAGTGGGGGTTTCCCCTTGGAGCTCAGGTTCTTGGTCCTCATATTGGTTTACCATGGATCCCAGTTCCAGTTAGCAGTTACCTGCCACTGAGTGGATCTTTTAGCCAATTAGAAGCCAAGATCTCATTAAGCTAAAAAGCTCTGTACAGACAAACATACCATGCTCAGAGCCAATAGACCACCATCAGACTGGGAGATAATCTTTGCCAGCTATAACACAGAGATCTGATATCTGGAACTTACAAAGAACTCACAAAATTAAATAATAAGAAATTAAATAGCCTTCTCACAAAATGGGGCACTGAACTTAACAGAGAATTCACAGAGGAGGAAATACAAATGGCCTATTCTCATTTAAGAAAATGTTCATCATTCTTAATCACTAGGGAAATTTAAATTTAAAAGGCTAAAGATTTATACGATCTGAAGAGAAACCAGAGTATTGGGAAATTTAAATTAAAACAATGAGATTCCACCTTACTCTAGTCAGAATGGCAATCATTAAAAAAAAAATCCAACAACAATAGATACTGGGGAGGATGTGGGGGAAAAAGGAACCCTCATTCACTGCTGGTGGGATTGCAAACTTGTACAACCACCATGGAAAGCAGTGTGGAGACTCCTGAATAGGATAGATATAGAGCTACCAAAGGACCCTGCTATCTCTCTACTAGGCATCTTCTACCCTCAAGATTTCAAGTCTCAGCACAGACATTTGCTCAACCATGTTTATAGCAGCTCAATTAATAATTTTTAGTTTTGTTAAGTGAAAATTTTTACCGAGAGAGAGAGAGAGAGAGAGAGAGAGAGAGAGAGAGAGAGAGAGAGAGAAAGAACATGGATGTGCCAGGATGTCTTGCCACTGTAACTGAACTCCACATGCATGTGCCACACATTGTGCTTTGGATTTTACATGGTACTGGGGAATTGAACTCGGGCAAGCAAGTGTTGAGTGCAATTGCCTTTAATCATTAAATCATCTCCTCAGCCCAGAATTTTAAAAAAGTATTTTCTTTAAGAGAGAGAAAGAGAGTGAGAGTGAGTATGGGTGTACCAGAGTCTCCTGCCTCTGCATGCTAACTCTAGACACCTGCATCACTTGGCTTTATGTGGGTACTGGAGAGTTGAACTGTGACATCAGGCTTTGCAACAAGTGCCTTTAGCAGCTGAGCCATCTCTCCAGCCCCAGGTTTTTTATCATGAATTTTACATTATGAAAATATTGCATATTGGTCACATTCCTATCAGATTATACTCTTATATCCCCTCTCTTTCACCCCCATTTTACTGAGGGCTCTCCTTAGTGGGTTTTTTTTTTTTTTGCATTCACTATGGAATCATCAATACACCAGGCAGTCTCTGTGGCTGCAGCAGTGGATGGGTGGCGGTGTCTAGAGATACATCTTTCCACCCTGTGGCTCTTATAATTGTTCTGTCCCCTCTTCTGCAATGTTCCCTGAGCCTCAGCAGCGTGTGTTATAAGTCTTCTTTAGCATCGAGCTCTCTGCATCCTCTGAATTTCTGCTTTGATGAGTTTCTTCAGTGTCTACCACCAGTTTCCTGGAGGAGGTTGTCAGGATAGCTGTGAAAGCAGCACTTGTGTTTAAATCTCCACTTCCTCTCTAGTATCTCAGAGGCTCTGGTAGATGTGCTAGTGATGACTCAACTCTTGCTAGGCAGTTGGCTATCTTGTTATATTGATGGATCTTGCTTCTCTCCAGTTTTCCTTGCCATATGTAAAAATCTGTTCTCCAACAAAGAGTAAGAGAAGCATGGATCAAAGGGGACAGTCATTTTAAACATTTTTGATAGGCTTGCCCACTCTTCTTAGCCAAAGAATAATGGGAACTTTTCTGTAGTGTTTACGACCTTCCTATCCATAGGTTTCTGACTTGGTTCTTCTTGCCAGGTATGACTTCCCTTCCACTGAGAGGGTCTCATATCCAATCAGAGAGCAGTTGATTACCCCTATATCCCGTGTGCTACTATTGACCAGATGTGTACATCCTGCTTGGCTGTTTGATTTGGTAGCTTGCAGGATCCTCTCTGCTTGTTCATGCTGTTGGTGACCACTTTGCAGCACCATGAGGGATAGCTTTTAGGGAGCTGGTTTCCTTCTTAGTTCCAGTGTGATTTCTAGTTATCCTGTGACTGCAGCACATTGTGTCCTCAGCAATAGGGTCTTACCATTTACCTCTTGGTAGGTAATCGAGTGCTTTGACAATGGCCTGCATTTTTCTGGGGGACATCATAGTACTCTCTGACCCCTCTCTGTGGGGGGTATGATGGTTAAGTTTTCTTGTCAACTTGACCTTCTTCGTAATCTTGGGTGGGTCTCTGAGCATGCTCATAGGAAAGCAGCACTATCAGTAGGGTACAGGATGTAAGAAAGCTCAGGGAAGCTAGAAATGAACATCCCTTCCTGGGAGAGCAGTGGAGGAAGGAAATTCCAGAGACTCAGGAAGCCAATAAGTCTGGGATAGGGTTTCAAGACCCTGCACTAAGGCTATATACAGGAGAAAGAAAAATCTTGTCCCTCCGACTATTTACTGTTTTGTGTGTGTGTGTGGTGTTGGTAGTGGCCTTTCTCTCTCTCTCTCTCTCTCTCTCTCTCTCTGAAAGGGGGCTAGCCTCTTTCACCATTGTGCAACTTCCTCTGGATCTGTAGCTTCAATAAATCCTTTCATTCCATAACTGTCTCTGGTTTGTAGATTCATCCCAGTGGCATGTGTGGCTATGACAGGGGGTAGCCCATTTCTGATACTGGGATTTAGTATTTACCAGACAGAGCCTATAATTTTAGTGTTTAGCTTTTTTCACTCTATAAGGCACTTCTTCCCAGACAATTCCAGCCATAAGCACTACTCTGTGCTATGCTGTCTTGAAATTTCCACCTCCAACCAATTAGCTCATTACTTTTGAATCCAGCATCACTAAAATTCTCATGACAGTGGCAGAACACATGAGGATGGCCTCTAGTCCAATTCCTAATAGAGTCCTTGTACTTCTCTGAAACTTCAAGTCTACCATATTTCCTATCTGTCTTCCTCCCTCAAATTCTTCAGGCTAAGTACCAAACAGTAAATTTTCAAACACCAATAACAATCTCTGTTCTCAATTTTCCATATCAGTTATTTTCTTAGCCACTGTGACCAAAATACCAGACATGAAATAACTTAAGGGTGGAAGAATTTATTTTGGCTCACAGTTTGAGGGGATGCAGACTGTCATGGTGGAGGAGGCATGGCAGTGAGCCTACTTGTTGGGATTTGCTAAGTGGGACACGGAGGACATAGGGTTAATGGGGTGTTGAACAGGCTGAAACCAGTAAACTTATCTGATAGGAGTTTCGCCACCTCCACAGTTAACTCTAAAACTCCTGACTCCCTAAGCAAGCCACAGGAACCCAGCGTTCTCACCCCAGCAAGACTGACAATAAGTGTCAGACCCAGGTGACAAATTTATCTGTAACCATCCCTATTGGATATGGCTAAAATCACGTATTTCCCCCAATTATACAAATTAGGTATTCACAGGTTGTCTGCAGTCACCTATCCACTCGCAGGATGCCCACTCACCACCCTGCTTGACCAATCCCCTTGCCCTCCCCTGCCCCTTGTCCTCCTGGCTTCTTTTTTATATAAATGTAACCTCTTCCCATTCAATAAATTACACATGGATACACGATACACATCTGCTCACATCTGTGTCCCGAGAGCATCCTCTCATATTTCTGCCAGCCATACCCTCTGCCCACCCCCAGCTCTGTGGAACCGCCCTGAGGCAGCAGCAGAGAGACCACAGCTGCTGCCTTCAACTGGCTTCTCTTCTGCAGCTGCTGACGGTGCCCCGGGGGAGAAACGACACCTACTCCCTAGCAATCCATTTATTTCAGTGAAGCCCTGTCTCCCAAAGGTTCCACAACTGTCCTAAACAGTGCCACTACTTGGGAACCAAGTATTCAAACACATGAGCCTTCTGAATATGAAATGGGATAGATTTCACATTTATACTGTAACACCATGTAACATGAAGACATACTTCTTTTATGAAGGAAAGTGAAAAATATTTGGTCATTTAATTGTATCTGGGAGGGAAGAAAAATGAGTAAAATGGAAGCAAATAGAAAAATGGAAGAAAGGGAAATAGAACAGGAGCAAACTATTTTCCATGCCCTTCATGACCACATTCATAAGGCAAAATTAGATATTCCCATGTTTACCAAGCTCAAGCTGCACACACCCATGGTCACACACATGAGCACATATTCATGCACCCCTGCTCACTGACCCTTGTTAGTATGACCACTGGTGTTACTTGTGTCAAAGTCTGGTCTAAAGCTTTCAACTTTCTCACTTAGCAGTTATGAGGAAATTTCTCCTAAGGTAGAGGCCAACAGTAGTTCATAAGCCCTGTGTCCCAGGCATACTTTATCATAAGACATAAATGCATTTTACAGCTTTTCTGTCATGTGACTATGTGGCTTTCGGAAAGTTGTTTTACTTTCCTGGACACTAGTTTTCTCAAGGGTGACAAGAGGCATTTGATATTTATCCTGATGAAACTTCTAACTCCATTAGTCTGTGGTTCTCTGAAGCCCCATTTAAAGTACAAAACAATATAAGGCAGGATCCATATGCCACAGCTTTCTATTTTTTCCTGCATTTTACTTCTCATTAAAATTTAAAGAAATGAGCTAATTGGGTGTATACAAATATATGTATATGTGCATATTTATATTGTATAGTACTTTGAAATTGGAGTAACAATGCTTTAAAGAAAGGATTTGAATGCTCTCATGCATAAAAGATTATAAAAAGAGAAAATAGCCTGTGTCCTGACTTTCCTTGTTTGGATTCTCAGTTACCTTCTTTGGGAGGAGTAGTATATATGCACAGATTTTGTTTGGCTTTCATTTTAGCCTGTCAGGAAACCCCCCAAAAATGGTACTTATTACCTAGGAAGAAACATCTGTCCATTTTGTCTACAAATGTTTCTAATATCAAATATTGCTGATCATATATATTATATAATATATATTCATGATTTCCTCAAGGGAACCCAGGACTTCATGCTGGGGAAGGAGCCTGATGTCTTATATAAAATGGGCCAAGCCATTTTCACTGAATGGTGGAGAAAAGCAGGCCTTTGGTACATAGTGAGGTTTATGTTATCTTATTAAAAATGTGTTTTCCACAAATATAGCTTGGTAGTAAAATGCTTGAATTGCTTCTGACTTTTCACATCCCAAGTGCTAAAGCAGCCTTGGTGGGCGCATTGCAGACCCATTGCCAGCAGGAGGCAGTGGTGACAAAGGAAAAGGAGCAGGTGAGGGGCTCCCTTGGGTTTGGGGCTTCTTCCTACCCAAGCAGCCAGCAGACCCTGTGGCAATCCTGAGTGTAATGGCTCTCTCTCTCTCTCTCTCTCTCTCTCTCTCTCTCTCTCTCTCTCTCTCTCTCTCTCTCTCTCTGAGTTATTTCTCAGGTGGGGTTGAATGTTCTTGTTTTATTGCCACTTGTCCTTTTCAACTCTGAGAAAAAAGATAGTTTCTTCCTCCAAGTCAGTGATCTGTATTTCTTGTTCTATATGTTCCAGAAAGAAAAGAAAAATAAAAACCCGATTTTATTTTCTCCGAAATGTTTCTTACTTTCAGAACCTGCCTGAGAAGATGGCAGAGCACCCTGCTGTGTGCAGTGGTGCTGATGACAGTCCTGTCCTGCCCAGCATGTAGAGAGGTTGCAGTGGTCACCTACAGCCTGGGCCCAGGCATGCGGCAAGGCCGGCTTGGGTTGACACAGTAAGATGAGTGTTCTGTGTGTGAGAAACAAGTAATTAGTTCTTCTTCTAAGGACACTACCCCAGAGTTCTTTAGTGAAAAAGCAGCAGTTTCTCTCATCCATGCATCCAACCATCCATCAATCCATCCATCCATCCATCCATCCATCCATTTATCCATCCATCCATCCATGCATTGCTCTGTCAGGTGAATCAATGTGTACCTGAGTTGCTTTGTGGTGATGGGCACTGATGTTTCATTGAAGAACTGAAGTAAGACTATAAGGAAAGATACTCAACACAACAAGAGCTTTGATTTACTAGTTTATGATTGTCCATGCATTGTACTAAACATTTTACATGCATAACTTCTTTTAATCTTCTTTACAACCCAACTTTTCTGATTAGGAAACTGTGAGACTACCAGGGGCTTACCTAGGATCTCATGGCTAGTTAGTAATGGGGCCAGATTTGAGCCTGGGGCCAACATAGTCTTGAGACTCCCATGAGGCCATGGTAAAGGCAATGATGGTGGCTGCCTGGGGACTACAGAACCTGAGGGTAGGGGTTGAATCCACTTAGGGGTCCAGAGAGGAGGATTTGGAGGCAGTGTTCTTTGAGTTGAATGCTTAATTATGGATTGAGCTGGCAGAATAAGACAGCCCTGGAGATTCTAGACAGAGGGAATAATTAACAAAAATAAGTGTGTAAAGAATTTGCAAGAGCCTTGGTGTTTCTGAAACACAACATGCAGGTCAAGAAGTATGTGTGCCTGTGTATATGTGTTAGGGAGAGGGGATTGGGACAGATCTTTTAGAACCACCTGTGCCATAAGGTGAACTTAGTGGTCCAGGAGACATGATTGGGGATGGTCTCAGCAGGTTCAGTAGTGCAGAAGGAGGGAAGGAAAGGCAGATTCTGTGACTGGAGGGAATGGGAGAGATGGAGAAGGTTCAGGCTGTCTCCCAGCCTTCTAGCTGAGATGGGTGGGAATGCCAGTAATGGATTCAAAGTATACAGGAGGAAAAGAGAGCTTAGATGAAGGATGCTCAGTAATTTTTTTACCAGTCTATGATTATAACCACATATATATATTTTTAAATATATATTTATTGTCCATAATGAGTTACATTATTTAGGGACCTATAACCACAGTCATTCAATCAACACTGGATAGGCCATTGAGACAGGAACCAAGGATTTTCGACACAAGGACCTCTAAGCTCGCAACATTAAAGCAGCCTTATTAACCACATATATTTTTATTTATATAAAATTTTTATTTATTAAAGAATAGTTCAATTTGACAGGTAAAATAATAATAATGCCCTTTTTCTTGATATGCCAAAAGTAGTTTATGTAATATAATAGCTTACTTTAATGACATCATATATTTGATGATATAACCACAAGCTATTATATTTTCTATAGTAAATCAAAATGGTAAAATATAGATTTCACAAATACTAAGATTTATAGTTAATTATAAGCTTACAATTTTATAACTAAAAAAAATCTTTCTAGCCCAAGAAAATGTAATACATTTTCTATAATCTCAAAGATAAACAGTTAAGTAAGCTATAATTTTATGAGTACTAATCATAATAACAACCACTTATTGAGCACGTACATGCATTGGGTATTATTCCAGGTACTCTCCCTATGTTAACCCAATTCCTATGCTTCCAGGATTTTAGTTTGCCAGTCTAAGTGGCAGAAACCCTGGGGCTCACTCCCACCCTGCTTCTGACTCAGTGGTTTGGGCCTGCTTGGAGTGAGTTTGGGCATGGACTAATTCTGATGGTCTGGAAACTGAGAGCCAGAAAGAGAGCTTTATGAAAGTAAATTGGAGAAGGCTGTTTCACCTCAAACTGCATGAGTATGGAACGTTTATTGTCTTCACATTCTCTGGCAATGTATCCCTGTAGTATCTATTAGAAGCTATGTGATCTGTAGATGCTCATAGAAGCGTTATTCTTAATGGCCAAAAACTGAAAACAGTCTGATGTCCATCCATTGGTGAACAGATGGACAGACACAGCTGACAGACACTCAAAACATTATCCTAATGTGAAAGAAGCCAAACACAAGAGAGACCACACATCGCGTGATTCGTTTTATAGGAAATGTCTAGAAAATCCAAGTTTATACAGTGGATTACTGGTTGCCTTAGACTAGGGGTAGGATCTGGGGAAAACTGTCAGTGAACGTGACAAATCTTATTGGGAGAGAAATGTTTTGGGATTTATGGTGATAGTTGTAACAATTTGATGACGTTACTAAAATTCATTTCATTGTATGTATACATGAAGTAGATAAGTTTTATGATAGGCAAATTTTAATTTATTAAAGGATGATGAAAATATAGGTGAGGAAGAAAGGAGAGTTCCTGCTATGTAACATAAGGATGTACATTGGTCATTTTGAGGTCACGGACATTTTCAGTAAGATTATGAAGTGAAATTGATTTCCTTCCCTATAATGAAATCCTCTTTCTTTGCCTTTGGTCAGTGACAGTAGGCTCTGTGTGGTTCCCAGCTTCTCTTTACCTCTTTCCCACAGCTGGTACCATGTGACTCTTACAGTGAACTGAGCATTCCATTTCTAGCAACCATACCTATCTCTAAGTGGAAAACTCTCAGCAGTTTGTACAAAGTCAGGTTCTCCTGACATACACCCTAAGGCAAATGTGCACATGTAAGTGCTTTATTAATGAATTGTCTCTCCCCAGATGACAAGGAGAAGGAAAAACAGTACAAGGAAGGGGAGAAAGCCAGGCAAGTGGAAGGAGTGAAAGAAAGTCCCTTTGAGGGTGGCTTTGCCTCATCTGCAGACTAACTTTGGGGTGTAAATTGCAATGTTCCCACCTGAGGCAGGAGAATTGGACTTCCATATTCTTGTACCCCAAAACCAGATTACTTGACAGTCACTCCTTGTAGTGGGAACTAGGGTCCCAGTTCTTGTACTTCAGGCCCTGCAGGGCAAAGCCATCTCAGAACAATGAGGGTTGTCCACCAGTGACACATAAACCTGGTGGACATTAGGAATCAAAGCACAAGACACTCTTGAAGGAACTCAGAGGCAGTAAGGGGAGGTCTGAGTGATCTGGGTGATGCCACATATCTGTGGCATAGCTCCAGCGCCACCATCCTGGTGGTCTGGTTTTGGTGCCATAATCCAACTTTGTTAGGAAGCTCTATCATGAAGCTTTTGAAATTTTCCCTAACAAGCAGTCTGATTCTACCATCATAGAATTTGTGGCTACTTAATTTTATGTTGGGTTGCATTCTAATGAGCCCGTTTGCATGAATTAATTGTAAAAACATTCCATTAGATAATGAAATGAATTAATCTTTTTTATAGAGCTGGTGAGTAGGTATTTGCTATCTAAATGCTGAAGAGTATTTGCCAAAAGCAGCAATCCTGGTAGTAGGCTAATTGATATTGAGCTGTTCGTCAGGGCAGTAATTGCCCAACAAGCTTTGTTGCTCTTTGAGGCCACTCTCTGATGACATCAGCAGGAAGGAGGATGCTACAGCAGGAGGTCATGTCTCCAGCTTATGAAAAGATATATCAAAAGGTCTGGGAGGAAATTGAGGAGTAGGTATGCTAGGACATTTGTACCATTTGGTATTGCACTCTTCCCTATCAAGGGCCCATTTCCCATCCATTTTGGTCCCCTTTTGGCATTACAGTAAAGTCTCTGAAGGACCATTAAAAGCCAGGAATCAATATCAAGATCATGCAACTTGGCCCATAAATGGTTTCTGTCTATAAAATCAAAGACTGACAATAGAGTAATAAATGCCACAAACCTTAAATTATTTTTAACCATTTTATCTAATAGGAGAAACGGTATAGCAATAGCCCATAACAGAAAAGCTAGTTCTAAGGCATTTATGATCTTCTTGTGGGATATTATATGGAGAGGTCCAGCTTGGCAGCTGGAGAAGAGCAAACTGGCATCTTTCGAAAGGATATTCTGAAGGTACCCAGGTGGGAAGAAAGTGTAGAAGGCTGTCCCCCTTCACCAACAACAGCGCATTACTCTTTGTTTTACAGAAATTATACTGTAGGTGATTAAGTCAGTAATTTTGCATACATTGGTGCCTACAACTTAGACCAGGATTTGTGCTATGTTGTATAGTTCCACATAAAGTCATTATTTGAATGAAGTCTAATAAATAGAAACACTAGATTTTTGTTAGAGAAAGTTCTAGGGTGTTGAAAGCATGGAGTGAATGTAACAATTCTAAAAGTCAGAAAAAGCAACAGTTACTGAATTTGTTTATTGAAAGGAGTTTGCAGGTACTGAGATCTGTATGCTGTGTATTAAAGGAAGGTAACTTCATTAGAGAGGGTGAAAGAGGTGGGGGAGAGTAGGAGGGAGGGCAAACAGAGAGAGAAGCTATAGATAATGGCAACCATGGCAAGAACCAAGATCCAGTTAGCTAACTCTAGTGCTATTACATCAGTACGTCAAGAGGGATTGAATTGATGCTGAGGAGCCATCTGCGTTCCTTGCTAAGAACTTCTCTTAGTTCAACTATAAATACAGTGTGTTTCCTTAACATGATACAGTCTGCACCCAAAAACCACATTTGTACTTAAAGAGAAACACTTAAGAAGGTTACATGAAAATTTAAAAGCCAGAGAAAGATATCTGATATTAACCAGCATTTATCAAAAAGTTAGAGTCAACAAAGTAAGATGAGAAGAAAAGGAAGCTGTGGGTAGCATGATGAGACAGGCATGTGCTGCTTGAGCCGCCCTAAAGAGAACTTGTTCAGCTCCATGAAGTTAGTGAACTATCCCTGGTTCGAGTAACTTAAGGTTTTCTTCAGCTTCCCAGACAGCCCCATCAGATGACCAGACCATTTCTTCTTAGTGTGGGCCTCCTCCAATGGGAATTTCTCCCTCCTCCCTTTCCAGGGCTCCTCTGTGGGTTGGCTAAGACTTTGTTAGGCTTCATTATATTGGACCTTTAATGCTTCGTTTTTCTCTTTCTTTCCCCTTTTTAAATTTTCACAGTTATCACCCCCCAATCTCTTCTGTATTTTAGTATCTACTTCCCAGAAGATCTAGGGAACATTATAGAGGAAGAAGCTGGCTTAATTCCTCATACATCTACAGCAGAGAGAGAAAAGGAATGACCATCCAGTACTCACACTGGCTCAGAACACACCTAGGGCTGAACTCACAAGGAGACTAAGCAGAAAACTTAATTGAAAATACCTGAAGGATGTGAAAAGATAGAAAGATCTTCCATGCTCCTGGATAGGTAGAATTGATATTGTAAAAATGGCAATTCTTCTAAAAGCAATATACAAATCCAATGCAAAGCCAATAAAAATCCCAGCTTCATTCTTTACAGACAGAAAAATATAATCTCAAAATTTATTTGCATTGGCAAAAGGCCTTGGATAGCCAATTGTATCTTTAGTTAAAAAAAAAAAGCTCCTCAGGAGGTATCACCATTCCTAAAGACATACTGCAAAGCCATAGTAACACAAATAGCATGGCACTGGCATAAAAACAGGCAGATAGACCAATGGAACAAAATTGAAGACCCTGCTCTTAGTTCAGGTAATTATAGTTACTTGATCTTTAACAAAGGTGCCAACAATGTTCGCTGGCATAAAGATAGCATCTTCAACAAATGGTACTGGACAAATTGGATAAATACTTGTAAAAAAATGAAACTAGACCCATTTCTTTCACCATATGCAAAAATAAACTCCTAATAGATCTAAGACCTGAAACTCTGAAAACCCTGGAAGAAAAAATAGGAGGAACTCTTCACAAGATAGGAGTAGGGAAAAGCTTCCTGAAGAAACCTCCAGTAGCCCAGGAAATGCAATAACCACTTAACCAATGGGATTTCATCAAGATTAAAAGCTTCTGTACAAACATGCCATACTCAGATCCAATAGACCACCATCAAACTGGGAGATAATTTTTGCCAGCTATAACACAGACAGAGGTCTAGTATCTAGAAATTACAAAGAACTCAGAAAATTAAATAATAAAAAATCAAATATCCCTCTCATGAAATGGGGGCACTGATCTCAATAGAGGATGAAACACAAATGGCCAATTCTCATTTAAAAAAATGTTCATAATCCTTAAACATCAGGGAAATGCAAATCAAAACAACAATGAGATTCCACCTTACTCCAATCAGAATGGCAGTCATTAAAAAATCTACCAACAACAGATGCTGGTGAGGATGTGGGGAGGAATCCTCATTCACTGCTGGTAGGATAGCAAATGTACAACCACTATGGAAATCAGTGTGGAGGCTACTGAAAAAGATGCATATAGAGCAACCTCAAGATTCCCCACCTCAGCATAGAGACATTTGCCCAGTCATGTTTATAGCATCTCAATTCATAATAGCTAAGAATTGGAATCAACCTGAATGCCCATCACTGGATAAATGGATATCAAAGTGTGGTACATTTACATGATGGAATTCTACTCAGATGAAAGGAAAAATGATCTAATGAAATTTAAAGAAAACTGGACAGACTTTGAGCAGATCATTCTTAGTGAACTTACATAAGAAGAGAGAGACAAGTGCTGCATAGTCTCCCTCATATGCAATTCCTAACCTGGTTAAGCTCGAAGAGTAAGAGAACCTGACAGGTGAATTGAAAGACTAACAAAGGGGATGTAAGGAATTGGCGGGTGGTGGTGGTGCTGGAATAGGTGGGCAGGGGGACTTACACACCAACCTAAACCAATAATGAATCAACACCATAAAATCCTTACTTACATGCATTAAACTCTTGAGGAAGCTCTGGGAATCATCTTGTAAGAGGGACTCTGAATAGCATAAGAGGAAGCCTAACCTCAATACAAATTCATCTGGCCTATAACTCCCTGTCCCAGTCATTGTGACTTCCCACACTGAGCTGTTGATCAAAGAGATCCATGAGGTCCCCAAAACAAGACAGGCTTATATCAAAGCTCTTGAATAGCCACCACAGACCAAAGATAAGACCCTATTGCTGAAGATACCACAGACTGTCCTCACACAACACCGAGGGAACCTGCTTGATCCAGAATGGTAACCAGCTCCCAGATAGTGGCATATGTAGTGCTGGAAGGTGTTATAGGAGCTGCCAGGGGAAATTGGTCAGGATATATGGAGAAAGCAGAGGCCACTGATATACAACATTTACTGATGTTTCAAGATTGTTGAGAACACTGCTATATGGAAGACACACACACACACACACACACAAACTATGTCTTGTACAATTCATAAGCCTCTATCCCATGTATTGGCCCAGCAACCCCACCAAGGAGGGCCCCCAACAGTTTGGGGACAGGGAGGAGGGAAATGGGGTTATTATCATAAGACTTGCTCATATAATATATCTAATTATTGGCAATAAATATATTTAAAAAATACATGAGGCTGTGGGGGACATTGCCATTCAAACCACCACAGAGTCACAGAAAATATTGCTTAATATAGTACATAATTTGATTCCAGAAAGCAGTTATAGAAGAGTAGGAAGCTTCTATCAGTCACTTCAATACAAAGTCATTTCTTGTGTGGTAAGAAGTCACATTTCTAGACTCTATTTGGATCTTAAAAGTGTTAGAAATGCATTTTTCCTGAATGAACGCCTTGTTTTGAACACAGCTATATAAATGATTATTAATCCCGAGCTCAGAAAGAAACATTTATCTTTATAGGTGAGGTTATTTAGTTGGAAATAGATAAAGTCATTATCATATTTTTTTTAACAAAGAGAATGACTATATTCAAAGGAGGTTTGAAGAGTGTGATACTGCAAAGAAATGTAAAGGTTACATAAGAAAATGGTATGCTTAACACCTAGATTAATATTAATGAAAAAGGAATGAAGTTTGCATTTCCTCTTACATTTCCGAGACACGTGTTTATTTCTATAAGTTCTATTGAAAAACCATGGTATATTTTACCCTCTATTTTTAATATTAAGTATTTTCATTTAGGCTCTTTTAAAAGCTTAAAATTTTCCACTTGTGCTTTTACTTTACAAAAGTACAAGTCAGTGAAGCACTCTCATGAATGTCTTTTCATACACAGACATAAAATATGCATAAGAAGTCAGAAAATATCTTGGTGAGATTTGCTATTGTGTGGGAGTGGAGCTCATCCACTCACAGTTGTTTCAGAACCACTTATGGTATACAGAAAATGCTACACA